>JAOXOE010061706.1:0-31829 GCA_028565055.1 Phoeniculus purpureus | reverse complement strand
CTGTGGCAGGGGGACTGGACTAGATGATCTTTCGAGGTCCCTTCCAATCCCTAATGATTCTATGATTCTATGATTCTAAGTAGAAGATTGTTCAAGATATGTAAAACCTCACAAACAGTTTGTAAAGAAAATGTAGGTAAATCTCATTTCATGTAATGTACATCCATATTTGTTGGGTTCACCTCAGTGCCAGAAAGTATATGTAATCTCTGCAAAGTATCATGACGGATTTTTAAACTAGTTCTGCGCAGCTGTCAATATTGCATTTGATGAAAAGTGGTGAAATGTTTGGATGTTTCAATTGTCTTCCTGGAATCAACTTTACTCAGTTTGCTGTGTTTGATTAATGAGATTTTCCACTGGCATAAACCAGTGTTGGCTGGTGAATTTAAGGTACTAGTACACGTAAACTAGAGGTTTGGCAATGTGGTGAATTCCAAACTGGTGTTCAGTTTGATGCAGGATTTAACAGAAGACACAAAAATAACACTCTAAGGTGATTGACAGTATCCAGTAAATCTCTTCAAAACACATACTAGAATTGACTTTTGTTTAAACAGGATGGTTTTAACAGTTTTAAGAGCAGTAAGAATGGACTCATGAATATGGTGCAGTTAAAATTCTGCATAAACTTCTGAAATAACAAAAAATGTCCCAAATGACAGAAAGCTCTGAGGCTAGTTTCCTTTTTGTATAATACTGTCAACTGCAACAGAATCACACATTAGATAAAAATTATGTTGTTCTCAAATGTGTGAAATTACAAATGTGTGAAATGACCACATTTCACAACATTTACCAATTTCACCCCTGTTTACTGGGGTGATGATCAATCCTTGCCAATTGTAATGACATTGTTTGACTAGGGAATGATAAAACTTTTTCTATTCTTTCAACAAAAACAATTGTATATCTCAAATCTGTGCAATCATCATACTGAATAAAAATGATGGTGTTTATTTCTTTTCAATTTTTTGTTAAGGTGTCACATGTTGATATTGTTCCATTCTCAGACAGAATGTGGGTCTTTTTATATTGACATTTGTTTTGAAAATGATGCAAAGTAGAAAAAGACAAAACTTCTCACAGCCACAGGAAAGTAACAATGTATTTAAATATCAAAAAAAAAAAAGTCATAGCTTACTAAATTGTAAGTGTGACCATAGGCTCCCTGAACAATACAAAATTGTGATGACACAGGTAGGCTGCAAGAAAATCTTTCTGAAGCTGTGATTTGTAAGACTGAAGACAATTGTAGAACAGTAAGATAATTCAGGTTGGATTGGACCTCTAGAGAGAGCATCTGTGTCCCCCTTCTCTACCAAGCAGGTCTAACTTTCAAACTAGAAGACATTGACATGAAATACAAGTGAAAACCAAGCATCATTACTAAAAGAATTACAGAATGATATGGCAGACCTTGGTTCAGTTCTGCCCTACACTGAAACAAGGTCTTGTGAGAGTACTACTACCTACAGAATAGTATACAGTGCTGGAGGGTAGTGAGATTGGTGGTGGTTGGAAAAAATCCTCTAAGCTGCTTACTTTCAAACTGTCTGGTTTATGTGGAATAAATAAATGCCACAGAAAGAGAGTGTGGAGATATAAAAGACCCTTTCTCTTTCTCATAGTAGGAAAGATGCTTATGTGCAGAGAAAGAAATTGAAGTATACTTAGTATGATTGTATGAGTATAGTTGTATTTACTGTTCCTTATATGTTCTTAATGGAAACTCCTTTCCAGTTAAGTTGAATAAGCTCTGGATGGAAGGGCCAAAAGAGAACTGTTAGTGACAGAAGTAGGATTCTTTTCAAACAAGCAAAGGTGGAATTTAGCAACTTCTATTGGTGAACTTGGGTTAAAATTACAGTGCAATGGGGAGGGTGATAACTATTTGGCTGAGCTCATCTATTTGTGCTTTCAGGTTACCGAGTAGATCCAGCAGAACAAAAAATTACTATGTGGCTATTTAATAACCTTCCTGTAAGGGCTTAAAGGTGAGCTAGATTCCAACTTCTAAACAGCTGTGACTTAGATTCATTTTGCAACCACTCTGAAAAAGAGCTCGTGAAAAGTTGGGTATGTTTCATTGTGATGGCAGGTTTCACCCCCATGAAAAGGGCCCTTATGCCCTGCAATCTGCTTCTGAAATAAAAATGCAATAATGAAGCATCTGGGTGTGATGATTGCATCCTGATCAGTCTGGAACAGTGAAAACAGGTAAGAATAAATAGCCAAGGGCTAACTTAAGCAGTAAGCTCAATTGCAAGTTTGGTAGTAAATATGACTATGAGTTGATCATCTAACTCTCATAAATAAAGGGTAGCCCAAGAATTTTTTTATCTCTCCTGCATGGTATCTGGTTGCCAGAGGCTGTTCAAGAGGACACCATGATGTCCTCTTGAACAGGGGCGCCTGTCAAAGTGTACTTTTTGATACTGAGATATTCCTTGCTGCGATGTATCATCTGTAAGTGACCAGTAACTTGCAAACACTTTGAAGATTCATTAAAGTTATATTTTTGATAAACATGTGTCTATAATCTTATAAACATCATTGACAAAGTCTGAGATTAGGAGCTGATCCTGCAACATCTAAGCTTCTGTCTATGGAGTTTAGAAGCAAGAGAGAACTCTCTGAATCTTGTGACTCAATGGCATGATCTCCTGACAGCTTTGCCTGATCCTGTGTTTCATGCAGTAAAAAAAAATCTGTTTTACCTCACCATCAAACTGTTAAAGGTCACATTTACTGTTCCAATTTAGTTATATCACCTCTTTATGTCAGTAAATGTATTGTTACCTCTCTCTTGTGAGTGAAGTGTAATAACTCCATCTGCAACCATCACTTAGGCAGCAGCTGGGATTTCAATAGGTGTGTAAGGTGCTCTCAGAATTAAAAATGAGACACTGAATAAAACATGAAATATGCTTATAGAATATGTCAGAATATCAAGCAATGTAAACTATAAATATGCAGCTACATTTCTGTTTGGTGTCTGGTTGTCATCATCAAACTGAAAAAAAATACTTGTCACCTTCAAATGTTTCAGCAGCAGCAACAAAAATACTCTAAGAAGTTAAAACTAGTTTTTCAGTAACACAGTAGGGAAGTTTAGTGTGTTCATGAAAAGGAAACTAATCAGGTGATCTTACCATTCCTACATGAAAAATAATTTTCTGACAGGTATGCATTTACTGGAAGAGAAGGCTCAGCAGACAGATGTCATAATAGAAATAAAGCGTAAAGTTTTAATCTCTGAGGTTAATAGATAGTTAAATTAACCTTTTGAGAAATTCTGTATTTTTAGTCATTTATAGAATCATAGAATTATTAGGGATTGGAAGAGACCTCGAAAGATCATCTAGTCCAATCCCCCTACCACAGCAGGGTCACCCAGTCCAAGCCACACAGGAGCACATCCAGGTGAGTCTTAAACATCTCCAGTGAAGGAGACTCCACAACTCCTCTAGGCAGCATGTTCCAATACTCTGTCACCCTCACTAGTATTTATATGTAACCTCCTATGTTCCAGCTTACACCCTTGCCTCTTGTCCTATCACCAGATGACATTGAGAAGACCCTGGCTCCATCCTCCTGACACTTATCCCTCACATATTTATAGACATTAATGAGGTCACTCCTCAGTCTCCTTTTTCCCAAGTTAAAGAGACCCAGCTCCTTCAGTCGCTCATAAGGGAGGTGCTCCAATTCCTTCATCATCCTCGTTGTTCTACGCTGGACTCCCTTCAGCAGCTCCACATCCCTACTGAACTGTAGGGCCCAGAACTGGACACAAAATATGTGAGCAACCTGTATCATAAAAATGTCCCAAGTAGTTTTGACTATTCCAGTACCCCTGGACTTCTATTACTACTGGAGTATGCAGCAAACAAATGATGATGCCATATTCAAACTTACTGTTTTATTTCTCTGTTGCTCTGCTCTTCTTCCATCCCGACAGGACTGTAACATATGTTATATAACACTAGTCCTGCTCAGAAGTTTTAGCTTTGTAAAACTAAATGTATTGCATTTTAGCAGTGATTCTGTTCTTTATCTTTTGTAAATCTCAGTCTCCTGTTTGAATATGTTTTGGGCTGTAAGATGCTCCACAGAACTCTTCTGCTAGTAATTTCTATGTATCTCCACTTCTATATACTGCACAGTCTTGATACTTTGTTCTTGCTACTTGGTTTCTGAGAGGTAGAAAGCTCTTCAAGAATCAGTCCAATACTCCAAGAGTTCTTTCAGAAGCTTAATTTAAGAGTGGGCATGCTCTTCTCTGCTGCCTCTATGGCACAATGCAGTGCTGATCCTGCCTAAGGCTCCTGGCAAATACAGCACTGCAAACGTTCAGATGTATGGCAAACAGAATACAAAGGCAAAATGAGGACAAACCCATTGTGCAAGCAGCTTTAATTGAAGTGAATGTGATTCCTCAAGTTTTAAATATTTATCTAACATCTTAGTACCACATTTGAAAATTCCCAACACTAGAAATAGAATTCAGACAGTGCCAGGAAATATAGACCTGATAAGAAGACTATCCATGAGGGGCATTTGTGAAATCATAGAATCATTAGGGATTGGAAGGGACCTCGAAAGATCATCTAGCCCAATCCCCCTGTCATGAAATGTGACCTATTCACTCTTATTTACTATTTTTTATCTTTTTAATGTCTTTATTTTATTTTGTTTCCTCACAATGCATAATTTGAAATAATATCTCTACATCTGTAATTATGAAGAAAATAATGCCAATGTGAGTAAACACCAATAGCTTTGTCCTTAGGATTTCGACTCCTAAAAGACCACCAGGAGAGAAAAAACTAAATGGGCTGCAGATTAGCAGCTTAATTTTACATAGTGTCATTATTCTAAGTTGTGAGTGATTACACATTGAAAGACAAGGGAGGAGGTAGAGACACTTTTTGTTTAATCTATGTGCATGTAAAAGGCTTATCTGAAATTCCTGCTGCAACAGACATTTATGAGCCTGATGTTACTGTCTATGAGGCAATAGTTCAGTTTTTGTAGGTTCCTCAGTTGAGCTGGTTGGTAAGTATTTAACATTTTGATATTTCCTTTTAATCATAATAAAAAGAGTCTGATCAAAAGTATTTTCTAGGAAGTCACTAATTCTGCTACTTTTGTTTTTAGTCTGTTTGTACACTGGCAAATATTTTGAAAATGTGATAATATTCTTGCTACCTTCTTAAAGATAAAAGTAAAGTTCATTAGTAAGCTTTTTTACATTATTTGATTACATACATTTCTTCTAGGACAAAACAGAAATAATGAGAAATTGCATATCATAAAAATGTTTATTCTGCTTGATCATGTGTTATTTCTATATATATTATTTACATGATGGTTTATATTATGATACATTATGGGTTTTGAAATTTTGTCTTAATGGGAATTATTTCTGTGAAAACATGAATCTCTTAACAACAGAAATATTTTTTCTACTTAAGGTTACTAGTCAAAAATCAGAATTAAGAGTAATCTAATATTGGCAGATAATTTAGCTACCAAACATACCATACCATACCATACCATACCATACCATACCATACCATACCATACCATACCTTCATAAAATGGTTTAGGCTGGAAAAGAAATCTAAGATCATGGAGTCCAACAATTAACTTATCTCCTCCAAGCCCAGCACTAAGCCATGTCCCTAAGCAACATATCTAAGTAATTATTACACATGTTCAGGGTTGCAGCTGCAACCCCTTCCCTGAGCAGCCTGTTCCAATAAATAAGTTTTTTCCTAACGTCTAACTGAACCTCCCTTGGCCCAACTTGAGGCCATTTCTTCTTGTCCTGTCATTTGTTACTTGTGAGAAGAAACCAATCCCCACCTTTCTAAAACCTTCCCTTCAGTAGCTGTAGACAGCAGTAAGGTCTCCTCTCAGCCTCCTTCTTTTCAGACTAAACAGCCCCAGCTTTCTCAGCTGCTACTCACAAGGCTTTGTCCCCAGTGCCTTCACCACTTTCGTTGCCCTTCTTTGTTCCTGCTCCAGCACCTCAATATCTTTCTTATAATGAGGTGCCCAAAATTAAACACAGTACTCAGGATGTGGTCTCACCAGTACATTTTACCTCACAAAAATATTAAAAGGTAAATTTTATTGTGCTAACATATAAGAAATTGCTTTAACATTGTAGTTGAAGTATTTATAGTACAATAGAAACATTTTATAACTTCGTGAACTTAAGCATCATGGAAGACAATCATTATTTAAAGTTTGCTTGATTGAAACAGTGAAGGTCTCCTCACTGAATCTGTGCTCAGTTGTGATTTAAGCATGTGAAGGATGGACACGCAGCACCCCTCTGGACACTGAGCTTTTCTTCCTGCAGCCTGTGTCAGCAGACTCTCATCCTATCTATGCACCTCCGGGAAGTATCTCAGGAAGACAAAAGGAACCGTTAAATCACTTCCTTAGCCTTACTTTCTTCAGGCCCTTTTTCAAGTTTTCACCCTAATGAAAACTGCCAACATAAGATTTATAGATTTGGAAATACTGAGTCAGCCTAACAATATTGATGGTACTGTATGAAGATATAGAAGTCTGATGTAAAGAAAACTGAAAGTTTATCTAATATATGCATGGGATTAAAAATAAAATGGCAGCACATTGATCCCATATTTACATTGTTGCATCTTCCCCAGTTATCTCTATATGAGTAAGAAGAACACATAAATTATCCTGACAGTAGGCTACACGGCGAAGTAGGTTAAAACTAAGAAACTGCTTTGCTCCTGGGCTTTTGGCATCAATTTTGTGGTGGGTTCAAGACCACAACTGAAGATAAATGAAAAGAAAACAAAGCAGTTAGGTCTAGATGAGATCTCGGATAAATTTGCCAGAAAATGGATAGCTTAGGGAAACTCGAAAAGGGTTTATTAACTCTATAACTGTATACAGAACAGAAGAAAAGTTTAAGCACGATAGTGCACGCAAACTAGAAACTGTGTAACAAATGCCATCACATGTTCTGAGAAAAATACAATGGGAGATCACTATCGTATTGATCCTTGGGTCATAGAATCATAGAATCATAGAATCATTTGGGATTAGAAGGGACCTTGAAAGATCATCCAGTCCAATCCTCCTGCCATGGGCAGGAACATCCCACCCTAGACCAGGCTTGCCAGAGCCCCTCCAGGGATGGGGCCTCAACCACCTCCCTGGGCAACCCATTCTAGGCTCTCACCACTCGCACAGGGAAGAACTTCCGCCTCACATCCAGTCTAAATCTACCCATTTCCAGCTTTGCCCCATTCCCCCTAGTCCTGTCACTACCTGAAATCCTAAAAAGTCCTTCCCCAGCTTTTCCATAGGCCCCTCTCAGATACTGGAAGGCCACAAGAAGGTCACTTCGCAGCCTCCTCTTCTCCAGACTGAACAGCCACAACTCTCTTGGTCTGTCCTCACAGGAGAGGTGCTCCAGCCCTCTGATCATCCTCTGCACACGCTCCAGCATGTCCACATCCTTCTTGAAGAAGGGCTCCACAACTGGATGCAGTACTCCAGGTAGGGTCTCACCAGAGCTGAATAGAGGGGGACAATCACCTCCCTCGTCCTGCTGGCCACACTTCTCCTGATGCAGCCCTGGATCTGGTTTGCCTTCTGGGCTGCAAGTGCACACTGCTGGCCCATGTTGAGCTTCTTGTCCACAAGCACTCCCAAGTCCCTTTCCTCAGGGCTACTCTCCAGCCAGTCACTGCCCAGCCTGTATTTGTGCTTAGGATTGCCTCGACCCAGATGCAGGACCTTACGCTTGGTCTTGTTGAACCCCATGAGGTTGGCTTGTGCCCACCTCTCCAGCCTATCCAGGTCCCTCTGCATGTCTGCTGCACCACTGCAGACTTACTGAGGGTGCACTCAATGCCTCTGTCCATGTCACCAACAACGATGTTGAACAAGACTGGTCCCAGGACTGATCCCTGAGAGATGCCGCTTGTCACTGGCCTCCACTTGGACATGGATCCATTGACAGCCATTGATTCTATGATTCTATTCCAGAACTTGGTGTCTCTTGCCCAGGAATTGTCCCCGAGCCGGTATCTACATGAGCATGGAGGGGGCACCCACAGGCAGGAGAGTGGGCACCTGTCTGGGGTGGATTTGGACCCCAAGTGCAGAGCCCTGTTGCCTGGGCAGGCTGCAGGGAGCAAAGCCTCTGCCTGTTGAACGGCAGCAGAGATGGAGGAATTTTATGTTTGTTTTGCTTAAAAAGCAAACAGTTCCTTTTGTGTTTGATGAGCAAGCGCTTTTGTAAACACTGCAGAGACAACACGACAGAGTTGCACCTCGGTGATTTCTTGACAGCAGCATTGGGGAGTGGAACGGTGCCTGAGCTGCTGCCTCATGCCCTGAGTTTTCTGGGGTCACCAAGAGCCTGGGGGCTGCTCCTGGTCAGGCCCAAAGGGAAAGAGCTGGGAAGGGGAAACTCATCAGGATGGAGCCATTGGCCTTCAGAAAGAAGGAGCCACACTGGTTCTCAGCTGACCCCACAGAGGTGCGTATTTCATAGGATCATAGAATCAGCTGGGTTGGAAGGGACCTCCAAAGTTCATCTAGTTCTGGGGCAGTGATGCTCCAGACTCACTTTGCTTGGGTGCAGGTCCCCAGAGCCCCTGCTCCAGGGGTCCCAGATCTGTGCTGGTGGGATGTCTCCATGGAGCTACACAGCTGGGTCCCACCAGTCATTCCCCCCGTTGCGCAAGGTCTCAGCTCACCCATGAGCTGCTAGAGCAGCAGCCAGGAGAAGGTAATGGTTTGCCCTCAGCCTGTTCAACTGCAGCAGCAGAGAAGAGCTCCTTGAAGATGCTGGGAAACTACTTCCCTCCCTCACTGTTGGATGATCCAAGAGGGATCCTGCTGCTTTACAGAGGAGATGTACAAGCAAGTATTCACCTCTGAAAGCATCTGCAGGGCTAAACCACAGCCCCAGAGCAGACCAGAGCCCAGGGCTGAACTTGGCTTTTCTGGGAGCAGCAGTGCCATCATCAAAAACCTTTGGAGCAGACAGGGGCTGAGGGATCCTACAGTCCTCTGGCTTTTTGCCTCAGGCACTGCCTCCTGCTCCCTCAACTATGCCTGTGGGCTTTGTGTTTTCTTTCTTGAGGTTTTCTTCTTCAGCAAAATACTCCCCATCTCTACTGCTAGCATAGCCCTGTGGACCCTGTGCTGGGAGGATGCATCAGGTGAAAGCAGGAGGAAGCGATGACTGACTCCTTAAACCAGAGTTACCATTAAGACATCTCCTCTGAGGCTGGTTTGTCTTGAGTGAGACACATGGGTCGGCACATTGATGATTTACAGGGCAGGATGCTGTCCCCTCACCTTCTGGGGAACTTGGGGAACATGCTGAGCGCAGAGGTAGCAGCAGCAGCAGCTTTGCCGGGTCACTGACACGTGTTCCTGAGCTGAGGAAATGTGGGATGCAGAGTGCTGAGGATGCCAGGCCACCTTCTGCTAAAGCGCTCACGTACCGCAGGTAGCGGATAGATGGACTGTGCAAGACACGGCCGCTCTCCTCTGCCTGGCTTTGGCATAACGAAGCCCAATGGGCGTGTATAAACAAAGCAAGCATCTCTCTCGCTGGACCTCATGCATCATTTATGGCCAGCTTTCGCATGGCACCAGCATCATTTACATATGCCAGCATTAATTCCGAGCGCCACTTCAAAGCCATCTCTGTCTAATGAACCCTGTGCGCTCCACACAGCAAATCCCTCCCAAAAAATAATTAGCAGCACACGCCACCAAAGCAGTACAAGGGGAGCGCCGCACACCACCTGCTGAAGCAAAATGAAGGCCTGATTTTTCTATTATTTTTTCTTCCCCCTCAGCTTTTAGCAATGCTCAGCTGCTGGCTCAGAGCTCTGCTCTGCTCTCGGCACTGTAGGGCCCTGGGAAGAGTCACATTCCTGCTCTGCTCTCTAGGCTACAGGTACGATTGGTTTGGGTAGGGGGTTAGATGGTTTTCTTAGAGCACAACTGGACAGAGCTGTGCAGGACCCTGCTGATTTCTCTGTGCCAGGGATTTAGGGTGCAGGCAGCTCTATGCCCTTTCCCCTGAAGTCATATGGGTCCCAGGTTTTTGGGATGCTGTCACCTCCTGAGCACTGATGGCTCGGAGCGGGACAGGTCTCAACAAGCCTTCCCCTGGTCTGATGTTCCATACAGCCTTGCCTAGCATCAGCCCCACTAGAGAAAAAACATTACTTAGAGAAAGTCTAGCAGGAGGTGAAGGTTTTGGTGTCACTGCCAGCCATGGGTACTGCACCCACCCCAATGAACAGCTCAGGGAGCCGAGCTGGCATAAAGGAAAGTTTTCCATCAAGGAAACCACTGAAGCTGTGTTAGAGCCGCAGAGCCCAGCTCACGCCGGGAGAAGCAGCATGTTCTGCCCAAGGACTGATGTGGTGGCAGTGCCATGGCAAACCCAGGTCACAAACCACCGTGGCAGAGAGACAGAGGCCAAACCCAGGAGGTGTCTGTGGGCACAGGGGGACCAGCCACACCAGGGTGATGCTGGATCCCGGTTTCGCTCCTAGAGCAGAAGGTGCTCCGCAGGGCACTGCTCTCAGCCCTCTGCTGCATTTCCATGTCTCTCCAGTATCAAGCTGGGGTATCCAAGCTGTCAGTCTCCGCCTTGCTAGAATGCAGGGGGTTAAATTGTTCTTCCTATGCAAATTAGTCTTAATTAATCCTTTTCATCAGTTGCAAATATACCTTCTGAACCCTATTAAAAACATGAATATGCAAATGCAGACCTTTTTTAATACTCATTTTCAAGGACTTGGAGTCAGGCTTGATTATTCGATTCCCGTTAACAGCCTGTAAAACCTGGTGCAAAATTTAATTTCCATTTTAAGTTACCAAAAAAAAAGTACGAATCTGTTGGTAATTAAGCTAATTACAGTGTTAAACTAAAGAGGAGACAAACAAGGAGGACAAGATCATTCATTACATTTAACACTGGCTGCAGGACCTGGGGACTGTGGAAGGCCAGAGTTAACGGTGAAGCCAGGAAGCAGCAGTGATGGTGATGGGGTCCAGCAGCTTTCAGGGCACCTGACTCCTTCCTTACCTTGGGATCATCTCTGCTTCAGCCCCACGAGCCATTCCCCTTCTCCTAAGGAAAGAAGCGAGGCAGAGGAGGTGCAGTGATGCTGTATGGGTGCTGCAGATGTGGTCTCTGCACAGGGCAGGAACTTGCTGGGGGTTGGGGTTTTAGGGCAATCTGTAGAACCACCCTATCTGCCAGTGTGACTGGGGTTGAGCATCTCATGCAGGTGGGGCTTTCATCCTCCCTGAGCACTGAGCTCTGTGTAATGAATAGACATGTGAAGTGCAGCGTGGTAGCTACCTGAACACGTGGGAGAGACAGGTCCCAGAGAGACATGGGCCACAGGAGCTGTGATCCTGTCCTCACCAGGAAGAGCAGTGACCTTGCAAAAGCTGACAACCCCCTTTGCAGGGAAGACCCATGACAAGACTCTGCAGAGGCACCTACAAACCACTGTTCCATACCTGTACATGTAGGGTAAACAGAGGTACAGGATGACCCTATAGCTTGTGACCATGGCCAGCAAAGGCTGGGAGATGCCAACCAAACCAGCTCAGCCTACACTGCCCAAACCTCTCTTGGGGCCATCCACCAGAGCTGGGCAGTCAGTGCTGGTGGCTTCTGCCTTGGCCATCAACCTCCTGGTTCCTCCCCGCTCTGCCAGTGTATAATTAAATCAAAAGTGCTGCTAAAGACTCTTAATTATGGTTTACACCACAGCGATCCCTTAAAATCAGTCATTAACGTGCCTAGGATCTGCACTTGGTGTTTTGCAGAGGTTACGAGTGATTTGTCAGAGCTGTAATCCTCACCTCGGGGCTGGCAGCTCCCACCATGGTGGCCTGTACTGTCTCCATTCAGGGTGAGGAGTCCCATGACCTGGGTGTATGCATTCAGGTGATGCTCTGCTCACAGGAGGCCAGGGCTCGCTGTCCAGGATACTGGTACCCTGGGTGGGAAGCTCCAGCACTGAAATGAATTGCTAGTACTACCTACAGTGACCCAAAGACATCTGTCATCTACAGCATGGATCCACCTAAGAGATCGGTGCTGTCTGGAGGCTTTTCCCCTCCTCCTTGTCTCAGCATAGCTGTTGGGATGAGCAGCTCTAGTCCCCGTGGTTTTGCTTCATTCCTTGTCATCACCTCCTCCCCAGGACTGCTCCTTCCTCTCCCCAGAACACACAGTGAGAGGAGCTGTCACTTTGGAACATGCCACTTGAGTGTGGCTCTGCCTCCTAACAGCGAGATCGGAGTGGAGCTGATCATGAACATCCCCAAGGGCTGGAGCACAGCTCCCAAACAAGCTGTGGAAAGACATGGAGGTGGGGAAAAGGGGTGAAACAGTGCACTTTGCCATCACCCCATTTCATATGGTTTCCCTCACTCCATGGTCAGCAGGGAGTGGGAGGCACCTCCAAACCGAAGGACCTGAGTCAGGTTAATGCTCTTTATTCTCTTGGGGGACACTGGTTTTGGTCAGTGGTTATGGGGACAACCCAGCCCCCATGACCTGCACAGTGAGGTGCCTGCAATCACACGGCACAAATGTTACCTGGTAGATGCTCAGGGAGAGAGGAAAAGCTCATCAGCCAAATTTCAGAGCCTTCTGCCTGCCTGGAGAACACTTTCCTTCATGCTGACACCAGAAGTTCTGACCACAAGACATGGTGAGCGTGATGATAGAGGCAATAAGGGAAATGCTCTCACCCTCTAGCTAAATGCTGTCCCTTGCCTGTCCTCCTACACGGGCATCCTCCTCCCCTTCCACCTGTCTAGTGCATCCTGTCAACTGCATCGTATTTTGGGGGGAGACAGGGATGAAAAACTCCCTTCTCAGTCCCTACAGGCAATCAACTTGCTCCCCGAACCATGAGATATGATTGCCCTTATTATTTTAGCTTGCATAGCAGCGAGCCTTGTTAATGGTCATAAAATTATCTAGTCCTTATTTAAATCCAACAGCCGTCTGTGTTTCAATGACCTCCTGATGGTCTCTGGCTTTGTTCCAGGTTGAAGAGGCATCAGAGGGACCAGGGAGGAAAAAGAGGCAGTGAGAGGATTAAAGAAAAACAACCAAACCCACAACAAGCAGCAGCCAACAGAGAGAATTCAAAGTAAAATGGGGAATATTAAAGAGAGCTCAATCAGTCAGCTGGAGAGTTCAAAAAAACACAACCTGTCACGAAGAGAAGGAAGCAGCACCAGGTAAAATTAGCAACCCTAATAAACTCATCAGCACTGGAGCCCAGGGCAGGAAACAGCACAGGGAAGACGAAAGGGCTGGGAGGTGCCTGATCCCATGTTGGGGCAGCGGGAGAGAACCGACACAACCTGAAGGAATGAGCTTTGGTGGAGGAACGTGATTTGGGTGAGGACCAAAGAGCCAGGCTGCTCCAGAGCCGTCTGCTGTCAAGGAGCTGCCTTTGTGCTCCTCAGCTAAGAGTTTTCTTTGAAGTGTATTTTCCTCCTGTTTTGTCCCTTGTATTTGCTTTGAATGTGCAAGGAGGGCTGCAGACCCGGCCGCTGCAGATGGAAGGAGCAGGAACAGCTGCCCAGGGCTGGGGTCTGCAGTGGTTCCTTATTAAAGGCTTTGGCCAGTGATTTCTAAGCAGATCTGAAGCAAAGATCTCCCACTTCCTTCGGATGCCAGACAGCTCCCCTGTCCTGCCCAATAACACCTGCAAGTCCCCAAAACACCAATAACATTTTACAATAATCCCCCCAAAGAGAGGCAGAAAACCCCCAAGCAGCAGAGACCTCTGAGCAGAGTAACTGAGCACCAACGCAGATTCCCATCAATTTTAGAGCAAACCTGAGTCATGAAATCAAAAGTAGCATCAGCATCTTTCCTGTTAGCAAGGGTTCCTTCTACAGAGCAGATCACACAGCCCTACCCTATTTTTCTAGACACTTGTGTCAATGCGATATCATCAGCCGCCGTTCATTCGCTCCTCGTAGCCTGAAAGGAACTTTCCTGTTGGGAAGGATGGGGGGGTTTAATATTTTAAAAAGACTTTGTGAAAAAAGTGTCACTGATTTTTCCCATTAATTTATTTATTTAGTATCTCCTCCCCCTGCACCAACCCCGATCAGAGTGGGCTTGTTTTGTAGCTTTTAAATATCATGAAACTTTTAGCATCGCTGCTGTTCAACAACACAGATCTCCTGTCGCAGCAGGCAGTGGCAACGTGATTCACACCGGCGTGAGGAGCCTGTTCCATCCTCCCCACAGCTACTGCTGGAACGTGCTGTTGTGAGCTGTGGTCACCGTGCACCAGACACCATCAGCCTTCCCGCAGCATCTCTGAATGGCTGAAAGCTCTGTCAGAGCCAAAGCTGCTCTGACCACATCACCTCCCGCGCCGCACAGCACTGGCTGTGGGGTCCAGCATTACCCTGGTGATGTCCTAGGAAGGTGCTTGCTGCTCTGCCCCGAGGCTTATTGTTGCATGTCTGCCTGTCAGCCCAGCTTGCCCACTCCCCGCTGCCCCTCAGCCCACTGCTGGGCTTGGGAAATGCAAAGGGTGAGCGCTGCTCCCTGTCTCTTTGTTGCACTGGAGCGATTGGAGGGGAGCAATGCAGAACAAACAGCAGTGCTGGCACCACAGCTGCAGGATGCTGCATATGACCATCATCAATCATAAGTCCTGGTGGGATGCTGCCACCCGTCTGAGTTCCCTGTTAGGCTGCATCTGGGGTCAAATAACCTTCACTGCTGGCCAGTGTTGTGAGGCCATCACTGTGAAGGGATATTCCCATCTGAGAGTCCACAGGGCAGAAGGGCCTCACTGGTTTGTCCCAGGGCAGGCAGAATACCAAGAGCCAGGAGTGGAATTGCTCCTGCTCCATTGCTTTCCATATCCATGGTAGCATAACAATAACTCATCAGCACTGGGAGGAGGTATCAGGGGATGCTCATCCATGTCCATCGTGGCTTTCCTGTTTAACAGAAGCCCAGGGCGGCTCCAGACAGTGACTGCATCAACCACCCCCCCAATAACCAAACCCTCAGTGCCAGGCCCAGGCTGCCACAGCCTCTGGAGATGGAGCAGAAGATGGCTGTTCTTTCTTTAGTTTGAAACTGTGGCTTCCGTTTCCATTCAGCACCCTGTTCCTTCATCTTCACGTACCCTCAGCTTGACTCCTACCCCTTTTCTCCCTTGGTACCCACCTCATGCTCTTTCATCTTCTCCTTCGCTTCCACCTAGAGCATTACATGAAGAAGACCCACAACCAACATCTACAAACACCAAGCTTCTCATGGCTCATCCCAAAGGGACTTCCCTAGTTTCTTCTGAGGCATCACACACTTCCAGGACAACTGAGGCTCATGCAAGCACACGATGCTGCCAAAAGCCAGGAGACATAAAGCAGGAGCAAAGAGCTCCAGGTTCAGACACGCAACCTTAGGAGAGGCATGAACTCAGCCAAGAGCTCTGCCACCTCCAAGGACCATATGGCAGTCCTTGGCAGCCCTCTGCCCATTTGGTAGTTGTACATGCAGAGGAAAAGGGGTGATCAGTAGCGGAACAGGGACCTACAAGCAGTGTGAGTGAAGAGAAGCTTCAGGCATCGCTGCAAACAAGCCAGAGCTCCGACACACACAGTTCCCTGGCTGTGCATCAATAAATCACATTTCACAGCTCAGAGCCCATAAACCCTGCGAGCCCGCACGGAGCCCCAGAGAGCACAGGCGCACTTGTGAACACTCTTGCCGCTCCCCTCCAACCAACTGCAAATTTATTGCCAGTCTCTCAAGATGTTCCGACAGGATTTTCCGCTAACGCGGCTGGAGCTTTGTGAGTGATGGGCTGAAGCCAGATGGGACTGGTGCTCCCACCACCCGGGGTGGTTGAAACCCACCAGGTGGCAACCAAGGTCTCTGTACTGCCCTAGGGGACTGCACCCATGGAGTGAGATGAACACAGTGGCAGGGCTCCACGATGGGCTGCCAAGCCCTGAGTATCTTGGCATAGGAGGAGCAATCACTGTGAAACTCAGCGTCACAGTTACTCCTCACAGCTCCATCGTGGCTGAAACCAGCAGTATAATGATGGTGGCAGATGGGAGCTGCCACAGCTGCATGTGTAGCACAGCCATGCATTTGGAGCTTCATCCTGAATTCTGTGTTGGAGCTAAAAACTGGGGTGTCTCAGCTCCTCTTCACTGTGCCCAACCACAAGCCCATGTCCCACAAGTGGTCCAGGTCCCAGCTCAACAGGGATGCTCCCAGCTGTGAGCCTTAGAGCAGCCAAGCACCCCGAAAGTCCTCATTATATGCAGTGTGCAAATCTGCTTGTGGTGCAGGAGCACAATGCCATGAGCAGGGCAGGGATGCTGCTGGCCAAAGCCTGACAGTCACCTCAGCACTTTCCCGAGTGATGAGGTGCTGCACCACACCAACACATCTAGCCACGCACCCATCCTCACGACACACCTCTTCCAGCCGTGCTGCTGTATTAAACTTAGCTGAACAAATCAGCCTTGCTGGGAGAGGGGGGTGCAGAGCAGTAATTTATCTGTCTCTCCTCCCTGCTGAAGGTGTCTCAGAAGAATTCTATGTTTTCTACCCCAACTTATTATCCTCTCACTCTCGGAAGGCAACTTTCCAATGAGCAGAACGTGTTTTCCCTTGTCGCTCTCCAGCATCGCTTCTCGCCTCATCCGTGTTTTGCTAAGATAGAGGGTTTATTGTAAACTTATTAATTACTTCATTTCTCCTGCGAGGAGCCAGGAGAAAAATTTTCAGAAGCAGCCAGGATCCACTATTGTGTTGGCGGAGGAGCTGAACGCGGCTGACGTCATGATTCATTTTCCCCATGACTGAGGAAAGCGATTCTCAGCGCCACGTCGCGCATATGAATCAGGCAGCATTCCCCTGGCACGGCGTGTCAGGCAATTCATCTTCCACCAGGACTTCTTCAAGCAGAAGAGAAAACACCAAACTTTTGCTGCTGCGCTTCCCTGCAAACACTGCAAAGAAGAGGGTTGGGGGGTTGTGGGCTGCAGCCTCCCCAGAGCATGTGCTTCGTCTCTCCACTCTTGACCAGCTTGGTTACAGCGGCTGTTTTCCGTGCCTGTGGACACATCGGTTACGTGAAGCCAATCCTGCAGCCACGGTGATCATCTAAGGTAACCTTGTAGCCTGCCTTCTGCTGCCTTCTCTCCAAGCTCCTGAGGACAGCCAGAGGAAAACCATGTGCATACAAGTCCGTAACAAACCAATCTGGTTTAGCCTGAATGTGAGTCACCAGGAAAACCGGAATGTGAGTCACCTGGAAAACCGGAGATAACAGTGTTGTCCCTTTGCAGAGCCGTACCACCGTCAACCACTGATGGCTGAAGCCGATGAGTATTTTGGTGGCTTTGAGCTGATGAAAATGATCAGCATATCAGCTTCCTCTGGTTGAAAGGTGGGTGTCATGAGGATGGAGCCAGGCTCTGCTCAGTGTCATTTAATGATATGACAAGGGGCAATGGGTGTGAGCTGGAACACAGGAGTTTCCACATCAGTATGAGAAGGAACTTCTTCACAGTGAGGGTGACAGAGCACTGGAAGGGGCTGTCCAGGGGAGTTGTGGAGTCTCCTTCTCCAGAGACGTTTAAAACCCACCTGGACATGTTCATGTGTGACTTGGTCTAGGTGATCCTGCTATGGCAGGGGGATTGGACTAGATGATCTTTCAAAGTCCCTTCCAATACATACTGATCTGTGATCCTGTGATGGACAGAATTACCAAGCTATACAAGCGGGTGAACACAGCAGGAGCACACACACAGTCCCAAATAACTGAGCCCTACATTCAGCTTGGGAAGTGACACTTTATTCTTACAATAGAAAACCTATAGCCATGGTTACACAAAATGTCAAGACTTCAGGGAGTGCTTCATCCTCCACGGAGGAGAAGACAAAGGAGATCCCCAGTAAGGTGAGCAGACACCTGGGGGCAGGAAGGGGGCTAAAGCCAGCAGTGAGCGCATCCCAAAGAGCTCCCTCCCACCTTCCACAGTCCTGAGATAAGAGTCTTGATGAGGAACAAAGACATGGCAGTGACACCTGAGCATACCACGGGGACAGGGTCATCAAATGGCCATCAGCATCTGTGCTTGTCTGCTGAGTGACAGCAGACTCGGATAACTGGAGATCTTGAAAGTACTTTCAACCCTGCTGACTGATGAGCTCACTGCCAGAGCAGGAGGTACCCACAAAGCACCTGCTGCTCATGACTCATCCTTCCCCAGGTGTCTGTCCTCAGAGACCAAGGCCTTGGCTCCCCTTAGAAGAGGACAACCATGGGGGCAGGAAGAACCAGCCTCCCTTGTTTCTTTGCTGCGGGATCCTTTCGGGAAAGGTTGTGAACAGATGCTGTGGGCTCCTCAAACCGTTAACTCCCACCATATTCCAAGAGACGTCAAGACAGTCTGGGCAGTGATGAACACATTTCCCAGTTCAAAGGCAGGGATTTGGTCTTGACACAGAAGAGCCCTGGGATGGAGCTGGACTTGCACTCCCATGCAAGAGAATTGCTGCTTTGCAGAGGAATTGGGGCAGTTTTGGACTCAGCAAGAAAGGAAGGGGAAGGAGGAGATCCCTGCAAAACAGAAGCAACCCAGTACCACAAATTAAGGGTGGGAGGGGAAAATTTGTCCTCACTACCTCCAGTGTCCTGCCCAGGATTGCTCCACTCCTGGCTGGTGGCTGGCAGTGGGACGCTAAGCAATGGTCTGGCGGCTGAAGAGGTCGAGAGTGAGGGCGCTGAGGAAGGCCGGGATGCTGTCCTGGTGCAGCAGGTGGACTTCAATGAGGTCCCCGATGGTTCGCGAGAACTCAGTTTCCAGAAGCTGCATTTTTCCACCAGAGCCAGAGGCCTGAGGGGAAAGAAGAAGAAGAAGCAGCCCATTAGTACAGCAGGGTTTTAATTCACCTCCCGTGATGCAGGGGAGAGCAAATGGCATCACCCTGGAGCTGCTACAGCATGAATCTGCCTGTAATCAAGGACATGTTATCTGCTGTGACTCAGGAGCTCGGTGCATGGAGTCATTAGGCTGCTACGGAGTCATGTGGACCCTTGTGTGAGCTCCCCCAGTGACAAATGGGGTGGTGGGGAGATGAGGCGTTCAACCACAGAATACACTGGGTTAGAAGAGACGTCCAAAGGCCATCTAGTCCAACTCCCCTACAACAAGCAGGGCCATCTCTAACTAGAACAGATTGCCCAGAGCCCCATCCAGCCTGACACTGGATGGCTCCAGGGGTGGGACCTCCACCATCTCACTAGGCAGCCTGTTCCAGGGATCCCCCACCATCAGATTCAAGAACTTCTTCCTCCTGTCTAACCTAAACCTACCCTTTTCCAGCTGAAAACCATGTCTCCTTGTCCTGGAAAATGTCTGGCCAGGCTGTGCTGGTGGTGCCAAACCAGGGTGCCCACATCAGGGTCACTATCACCACTCAGGTCTTGGGTGGCAGGAACTACATGCAAGGGTTTTCCTTCCATGAAAACACTCATCTCACTTCTGTAGGAGGAAGCAGACCTGTTCCTAATTAATGTGGCTCCTTCCCAACAAGCTGCTGATCCACCCCGCATCCCTAAAGTGCTTATGGATGTTTGGATCAGCCCAGCAGCTCAGCGCTGAGGGCTCCAGAGGAATTATTCCATAGATGCTCTCATGAAAATAAGGAAACTCAACATGTGGGAAGACATTACAAATCTTCTGGAACACATAAAACAAGGGGGGAAAAAAAAGAAAGAAGCTAAATGCAAGAGAAAGAAGGGAGGCTTGAAGCCTCTCCTGCCCCCAGAGCGCCTTGTTTATTAATAAACAGCAAAAACATCACGGCGCAAATGCTAATTTTTTTCCCTTGTCATTTTCCTCTTCAAAACGCTCCTGTTCCTAATTGCTCTGAGGCTCTGCTCCTGCTCAGAGCTGCGGCGGGGCAGCGTGGGTGGTGCTCGTGCACCCCTGGGGTGTGCAGGAGCAGGGTAGATTGCCCACCCCAAGCAAAGGATGCCAGGATTGCCACATGAAGGGCAAAACATGCCTTTACCTGCCAGGAGAGAAGGGAAGTGATAACTGCTGAGAGCCCTGAGGAACCTGCCTAGTTGTGGGTACATGTCCTCAGGAGCCTGGACACGTTTGATTATGAAGATTCCACGTGTGTGCCACTCTGGACTGTGAAGAGTGCAAGGTACCAAGGATGTCCCCATCAACCTGAGCCATGCACGGAATCCTAGACCAGCTCAGGTTGGAAGGAACCTCAGAGATCACCCACTCCAACCCACTGCCATGGGCAGTGATGCCCCTCAACCAGACTTGGTTGCTGAACACGTCCAGGGAGGGGGCAGCCACAACCTCTCCAGGCAATCAATTCCAGAGTTTCTCCATCCTTGTGCTGAAGAACTTCTTCCCAAGATCTAGTCTGAACCTCCTCTCCTTCAGTTTCAAACTATTTCCTCTACTCAGCTTTTGTTTAAACCTGCTCCACTGTGGCCTGGTTGTTCATTAGCAGCTCCAAAGGATGCTCCATGCTTCCATCGCTGCTTACTGCAGTTGGTACCCAACTTGCTTCCTGTGTATTGACACATCCCTGGGTCAGATTAAAGAAGGAAGACAGCAGACGGCAGATGAAGAAGCCAGCTGAGGGCTGGGGAGGGACATACATCCCCAAGCAATGTACAGCCAGAGGTGTGAAGTGAGGCTGCAGCACAGCAAGGAGCAGTGCAGAGGCTGAGGGTTGTGAAAGCAGTGCAGGTTTTGTTCTGCAAATCATAGAACCATGCAGGTTGGAAAAGACCCTTGAGATCACCAAGTCCAGCCAATAACCCTACTCTACCAAGCTCACCACTAGACTAGATCCTTAGGCACCACATCTAAATGATCTTTAAACACCTCCAGGGATGGTCACTCAACCCCCTCCCTGGGCAGCCTCTTCCAGTCCCTGACCACCCTGTCAGTGAAAAACGTTTTCCTAAACCCCAGCCTAACCCTCCCCTGGTGCAGCTTGAGGCTGATGCCTCTTGTTCTATCACTAATGACCTGTGAGAAGAGACCAGCACCCACCTCTCTACAATGTCCCTTCACATAGTTGTAGAGGGTGATATGGTCTCCCCTCAGCCTCCTCTTCCTCAGGCTAAACAGCCCCAGCTCCCTCAACCGCTCCTTACGAGACTTGCTGCCTACGCCCTTCGCCAGCTTCAGTGGCCTTCTCAGCACCCGCTCCAGCCCCTCAATGTCTTTCTTGTACTGAGGTGCCCAGAACTGACCCCAGTACTCGAGCAGAGGCCTCACCAGTGCTGAGTACAGGGGGACAGTCACCTCCCTACTCCTGCTGGCCACACTATTGCTGATCCAAGCCAAGATGCCACATGGGCACACTGCTGGCTCATACCAGTTTGATACCTCCCACCCCAGTCCAGCTGGTAGGAATCATAGATTCATAGAATCATTACAGACTGGAAGGGACCTCAAAAGGTCATCTAGTCCAATCCGCCTGCAACAGCAGGATCACCTAGACCAAGGAAGCGCTGGTTTGGGAGGAAGGTCTGAGTATTACGGGAGCACTGCTTGTGTCTCCAAAGTCTCACCACGACGGGAACCCAAGCTCTGTATGAAATACGCGCTGCCTCCTTTGCAGATTTTAAACACTCTTTGGGCAGAGAATTAGTTTCCTAAGAATTTAGAAGTAAATCCATTAATTGGTTTACTAGTTTAATTAATTAAAGCAAATTCCTGAAGAAATCTAGCAACCAGTGCCAGATCATTTGCTTGTGTTCCATGATCTCGGGAACAGAGGAATGTAAATGTGTTAAATTTCCCCTCTACTTGGAGCTCGCTGGCGTCGCGGGTGAAGGCTGCATTTGAATAACTATGCTTTTTTGGGGGAGATTAATGGTAATTTTGCTACTGTTCCTCACAACCGAGGTTTCCTCCTTGAGCAGAGGCAGAAGAATGTTTTGCGAACAACTACGCGCTTCTGAGAAGACCTGCAGCCCAGAAGGCCAACTGTATCCTAGGATGCATCAAGAGAAGTGTCGCCAGCACAGCAAGAGTGGTGATTCTTCCCCTTTACTCTGGTCTCGTAAGACCCCCACCTCAAATACTGCATCCAGTTCTGGTGTCTCCAACAGAAGAAGGATGTAGAACTGTTGGAGTGAGTCCAGAGGAGGCCAAAAAAGATGATTCAAGGGCTGGACCTTTGCTATGAGGACAGGTTGAGGGAGCTGGGGTTGTTCAGCCTAGGGAAGAGAAGACTCCATGGGGACCTTTATAAGTGCTTTCTAGTACCTGAAAGGAAACCTACAGGAAGGCTGGAGAGAGACTTTTCCCCAAGGTGATCTAGGAATAGGAGAAGTAAGCATGGTTTTAAACGGAAGGAGAAGAGTTTCAGACTAGATCTCAGTCAGCAAAAGGGTGGAGAGACTCTGGAATCAACTGCCTGGAGAGGTTGTGGCTGCCCCCTCCTTGGAGGTGTTCAAGGCCAGGTTGGATGAAGCCTTGAGCAACCAAGTGTGGTTGAGAGGCATCACTGCCCATGGCAGGGCATTGGAGTAGGTGAAGGTCCTTTCCAGCCTGAGCCATCTATGATTCTGACTGTTACTCGCCATTGAGTTCAGTGGGACTGTGGTTTCCCTTGGTTGCTGGATGGTCAAGAGAGGCACCATCCTCCCCCTCCACGACCTCTGTTCTCCCAGGAATTCAACAAAATCCCAAAACCTCCCAAACCCCGGACACCTTGTCCAGGTTTCTTGTGATCTCTTGTGTCACAGGAACAAGGCGAGAAGGCAGCCACTTGTCAAAAAGGCAGCTCCTCCTGCGCTGGGAGACATTTCCAAGCCCGCTCGAGGATGGATGCTCGTGCAGTTCAGTTCACTCAATCTCACGCCATTTGTAAATAATGTAGAATTATAGAAAAAAAAAAATCAATTTCTTTTCCCCGGGAGTGTTTTAAAATTGCCATCACTGTTACCTTCCTTATTATTTATTCTTATGGCAGTTTTTTCTTCACTCATCCATTCACAGCATTGTATAGACTGGGATATAGAGAGATTTGTTGCTTTGAGTCCAACAGCAGGAGAACCTTTGCAGCATGTGCTTTACAAATAAAGTGATTGTACAAAGTAATAGCAATGTGTTCCCATTAATTCACGGGGTTTCTTTTCAAATGCCAATCTGCACCCTGCCTGGTGCACCCGGTGAGGCGCAGGCAGCAACCGAAGGGCTGGGGTGGGTGGTGGAGGAGCCGGAGTGAGGAGGGGGTCAGGAAAAGAGAAGGGGATGTGCAGGAGTGAGGAGGGGGAGGATGCTGGAGGTGATGCTCTGCTAAATGAATGCTGCAGGGTCT
This sequence comes from Phoeniculus purpureus, assembly GCA_028565055.1. Taxonomy (NCBI): domain Eukaryota; kingdom Metazoa; phylum Chordata; class Aves; order Bucerotiformes; family Phoeniculidae; genus Phoeniculus; species Phoeniculus purpureus. Next base: position 8,383 of record JAOXOE010061706.1, on the reverse strand, counting down.
GGTTGTTTCACACCATTTTGATCAATGCAGAACACACCTGTGACTCCAGCTGTAAAAACTGGATTTATTGAAATATATAAAGACGAAATTGCCAGCAGTTCAAAGCTCTAGGGCCAATCAAGTCCTCCTCTTCATGGCTCATAGCTAAGACTCCTTCCACTCATTTTTCATCAATTTTTTTAAATTAAAAGATGTCCCAAGCCTCAAAGAAAAACTCATGGACAAAATCCCTGCCCACAAGAACAGACCAACCAGACCATGCAATGCAGTCACCATTCACTCCAGTGTGTCACAGAATCATCATGGTTGGAAGAGACCTACAAGATCATCCAGTCCAACCATCAACCCAGTCCCACCCTGCCCACTAAACCCTGTTTCCTAGGGCCACATCTGCATGTTTTTTCAAATGTTTCCAGGGATGGCAACTCCACCACCTCCCTGGGCAGCCTGTTCCAATCCCTGACCACTCTGTCAGCGAAGAAATTTTTCCTGCTAAACCTCCCCTGGCACAACTTGAGGCCATTTCCTCTTGTTCTATCCTTAGTGACTTAGGAGAAGAGACCAACCCCCACCTCTCTACAACCTCCTTTCAGGTAGCTGTAAAGAGCAATAAGGTCTCCCCTCAGTCTCCTTTTCTCCAGACTAAACAACCCCAGTGTGGATGAAGTCAAAAGCCACCCAAGGCCGTCTAGAAAGGAAATCACAGAATCACTCTGGTTGGAAAAGACCTCCGGGATCATCAAGTCCAACCATCTACCCTACCTTACAGGTTCACCCCTAAACCACATCCCACAACACCTCATCCAAACTATCTTTAAACACATCCAGGGACGGCAACTCAACCACCTCCGCGGGAAGCCGATTCCAGTGCCTGACCACCCTTTCTGTGGAGAAATTTTTCCTAATATCAAGTCTAAACCTACCTTGTTGTAACTTTAACCCATTCCCTCTTGTTCTATCACTAATTGCTTGTGAAAGGAGACCAGCACCAACCTCAGATGTGAAGCTGAGGAACCTGAACAAACGTTACTGATCCATGGGGACAGTCTGTGAGTGGGAATGGGGCAAGAGAGACTGGAGCATATCCAAACCCAGCCCTAACTGCTCTGAGCCCAGCACTTCTGACTCATCTTGCTCAGAGCTCCATCGCCACAGTGTGCTGTTGCCTTTTTAAAGAGAGGTGTGAAAGCAAAAGCATCAAGATTCAGAGTCAAACCAAACACATAGGATCAAAGGAATGTCTGAGCTCGTGAGTACCCCCATCCTCCCCGCAGTCATGCACAGAGGACTCAGTGCAAGAGGAGACATTGAAGACCACCATCATGCTTCACTCTCCCTTCCCCATGGTGCTGAGTGAGCCAGCCAAGCGCAGAGAGCTTCACCAGACACAAATATCCTCCCTGCAGCCCCAGCTTCCCCAAGCACAGAGCAGCCCAGGATGCTGAAGTGAAGTACTATGGAGACTATCATCTCACAAGTACTCTTTACACAGACCTATATTGGTTTCTCCTAATACATGGGGAAAATCTGCCTGGCTCACTAAACTACTGAGATTCAGGTCTATATTATGTTTTATTCAGATCTCAAATACTTGCAAAAGGAAAGATTCCAGCTTTCACTAAGCTCTGCTGCCAGTTCAGTCTGATTTATGGCCTATTGGGACCTTTTCTGGAAGAGCAATGGAAATCAATCTTTGCCCCAAGTTACCATACACACGGTTCTGCTGGCGTGGGGATGCGGATCCTGCCATGGGTCTGAAGGGCGACACCCCACTGTACTCCTCACAGGCTGTGCTACCCCATAGAGCAATCAGATCAGCAGGCAGACTTCACTGGATTGTAAACCACCAGAAGACAAGTCTATTTACCACATAAAATTGCCGTAGCTGCTCTTAGATCTGCTCAGAGAAAGGAGACCTCAGTACAATTGTTTTTCCATAAGAATCAAGATCAACAGCAGCCTGCCAGAAGGAAACATCATAAATCTTCCTCTTAACCCTGGAAACTAGTAAATTATTCAAGGCTTTATAGTTTAGATATACATGGAAAAGTATCTCAAATAACCACTAGTGTGATAGAAAAGTGAGTTCTCCTCCCCAGCTGGGACCATCTCAGCAAGGAGCAGTCAATGCAGAAGATGTGGAGGAGCAATAGATACGCACAAATGTCCTGATGGGGGATGGATCTGCAGCCAGCCACACCAGGCTGGTAATGCCACAATGAATGAACCATAAAGGAGACTCTCTCAACACAACACACAGGGCTTCTGGCTGCCATGGTCCTGCTGAGATGGGTCTTTGCTTCCATGCTGATGTTGCACAGAAATCTTCCCTGAAAGCCCAGTCTCAGCATTTACTTTTCCATTCGTTCCACAACTGCCTGTGGAGATGTGATCCGTGCAGGACATGTGCTCCCACATCCCCAACCACACACCCCAGGTGCCAGAGGCGCAGTTCTCAATAGCTTTTGGCGAGCTGACAACAGTGATGATGAAGCTCTGTGCTGGGTGCGCAGGCAACAGAGTGGTGTCTCAGCTTGTGAACATCAGTTCAAACACCACCGCAGCATAAGGAAGGATGAAGTCTAGGGCTTCCAGAGTGGCTTTCCACTCCTCGACACAGCCATAAGCCTGTGTTTTGCAGATGCTGCTCAGCCATGCTCTAGATTATACTGTCCCGGGCTAAGATGTATTAGGGGTCAAAATGAGCAAGGCAATCATTGTCCAGTGACATTTACCCAGTGAATGTATCGTGGAGACATCATCTCATCTGCTATGCTCCTCCATAAATCACTGTCCATGTTGTGTCCCCGTGCACAACCACTCTGAATACACTCAGCAAACAGCCTCATGTGCCAAAGGACTGGGCACCGTGGCTTCACATCTGAGACTCCACATGGAGCTACTCTCTGCTCCTATCAGGTCTACAGGCTTCTCTGGCATTATGTAACATATTGTGGCCACATTCTCTTCTCTCTGGAGGAGAGCTGTGAGAATGGCAAGTTCTTACTGCCATTTCCCTTGTCCTTGTAGAGTTCTCTATTCCACCTTCCAGCCTGCTGTGCTGCCTGCTCCATTGTGGGTTACGTACATCTTCCCACCCTTTGGCAATTTGAATCATTTGAATCCCTCAGACCTCCTCTTCACATGGGATAGTCCCTTCCCAATGCTTCTCCCACCAGCAGAAGTCCCCAGGGTTGGCTGCGTCATCTGATCACCTCTGGTAACCTGCACAGCACTGCCACTGTGTATGCCACAGAGCCTCTGCCACCGGGCACCCTGGGCATGCTGGTGATCCTGATGGCTCCTCATCTCCCTCTGATACCTTCCCCAGGGCACCAACCATCTACCTTGGCACACGTTAACACACACAAACCCTGACACAGCCCAACAAACCTATCTGAAAATATCTTCTAAGAAGCTGCCGGCTCTGACCTTTAAATGAGAAAATCCTTTTGTTTCTGCCTCTTGCTTCAGATGCTGAGATTTTTCTAAATGTCAAAGGCCGCCTTGCCCACGTGTAGAAGTTCAGGGGGGAAATACTGGTGCCAAGCAGGCTGGCACCCTCCCCGTGGGTCTGTGAAGCTGATAAATCACCACTGTGGGTCACCCTGACAGGCAAACACACACACACACGGGGCATCCCACTGAGCACAGGGCCAGCCAACACACCGGAGTGCCCAGCAGATACCCAGGGAAAGCTTGTGTGTGTGTGTGAGAAACCTGCCTGCTGCAGTTCTAACAACCCCAACACGAGGGTTTGAGCCTTAATTGCTCAAACTTGTCTCTCCTGGGTGATGACATCATTATCAATATCCCCCAATTGAGTTACGCCTCACCAATCAATCTCTCCTAAGCATCATGCGCTGCTCAAATACCAGGTCCCCAGGTAGCCACTAAATCACTTTAATTAGAGGCTGTTCATTTAAAATTGGAGAAATATTAAAAAAAACCACAACAAACCCAAAACAAATCGTACCACAAGATGTGCTTATGGCTGGAAATATTTATGAGGTTATTTAGCAAACTGTTTGCTGGTTTCCTTCTCCTTTTTCCATGGTACCAGGAAGGTTTCAGCTGGCCAGACAGGACACCTGCCCAAGGTAGCTCTCGCAGGATGCACAGCCCATCACCAGTCAAGTCACCCACCTTTCACAAATGGCCATTCCTTGTCTGCAGTGAAGTTTTTCCCCCTTTAATATCCTTTTTGTAACCCAAAAGAGGAAGAGTACTTCTTTATAATAATTGCTTCTTGCCAAGACCTCTGACCTCCGTGTCACCGGCTTTCTATATAAAGTGAATTTATGAGGCAGAGAGGAATGGATGTCTGTAAAGAGCCTTCCAGGAAATGTAATGAAAAAGCTGCTTTTAGCTGCTGAGCAAAGAAAAGCAAGCACCTGGCAATGCCAAGAAGAAAATTGAAAGCTGGGGTGGGATAAGTGAGAAACAGCCCTGCGTGCGCTGAGATTTATAGCAAACATTTCCTTTCTCTTTCTTATTATTCAACATTGAGATGAAGCACAACCCCGCAATGTCTTTCACACAGGAGGTCAGCTCGTATACTTCCATCTTAATCAGAAACACGACCCTGCACTAGGCACACGAGTGACAGGAGTGATGGGGTCCTGGCTGCTGCAGCAGCTCAGCAGCAGAGAAGCTCAGAGCGGGGCGTACTGCACAGCAGCGAGTCTCTCTCTACAGATCTGGGTTTTGATCTGTGCGAGTTCTCCTGCACCTGTAAAAAATAGAACGTGTGAAAAAAGAGCAGTGACGAGCGCTGAAGTGCCTGCACCCGGCTCGATGGGCAAAAACAGTCGGCGTTAATCCTGGGGGACAGTGCTCTGCGCAGTGGAGGGCAAGTCAGCATCTTCTCTCAAAAGGTTTCTCCTACAGGTTAATGCCCTTTAGACTGTCAAATGTGATGCCATAAAAGTAAGATCAAAGGCTTTAAAAGAAAGGAAGAGTATTTTTTGGATTCATACTATTACTATTTTATATCTGAATATTCCTATCGAGCTTTTCATCCTGGAAGACAGTTCTTTGAACTGCTGTGATTTCACCTATCGCTGAGGAGCAACCCCTGGGGTACAAATGTGACAGGTATTATCAGGGTGCATTAATGTTACTCAACGGCTCGGGACAGACAGAGACAAATACACCCAATTTAAACCACTGGTCTGAAGAACCACTGCTCGGTGCAGATTAACACACATTCTCCAAAAGTGCTGTGAGAGTTTTAAAGGACAAGTACTGAAATGAAAATTCCCCGACTCCCATGTAGGGCACATTCAGCCTCCCACCATTACAATGGAAACTGAACATCAACATGGTCAGAGAGGGAAGAAGGGAACATAAGTGATTCACCCACAGCATCTACTTCTGCATCCACAGATTCAGATGGGGATCCCCAACTCAACTTCCAAGAAGATTCACCCTTTGGAGGTTTGTTGAGGTGATCCCCAGAAACAGTTCAGCTGAATGAAAAGACTGGTGAGAGTAAATCACAGCAGATGCCTCCATCACAGAGGCAGGAGAATTGCATGGGATGTCCCCTCTAAACTAATACTGGCAGCAGGCTGTAAGTCAGAGCTGGAAATCATAAATGACAACTTTTTAGCAGTCATCAGGACCATTAAATAACATTCAGCAGCCAAATGCGTTTGCAAGCATCAACCACGAGAGCAAGGCACAGGGCCCAGTTTTTCCAAATCCATCCTATAAAATTCCAAACTATGAAATTAAGCCTCTAAAAGCCAATGTAAGGCTTTACAAATCAGTGGCTTGGGGAAGCCACGCCAATCCCCCAGCCACAGGTTCCACTGACATACAGCGAAGCCCTTCAGAAAAAGCAGCCAAACGCACGCGATCCCAACTGCTGTCGCAACCACGTGCTGCAGAGCTGGACTGCTCCAGCGCCCAGGCTGCAGCTTTCCAACCATCTGTGAGGTGACCATATTGGACTGGTCAAGCTGCAGAGTGAGTAGCTAACAAGCATTAACAACATCCAGCCCATGTGTTCTGTCTAGTAAAATGCCAACCCATCTGTCTGTAACACTAGTGACTCCACAGAAGCCATATGCAGCAGAGACATAAATTAGGGAGAGAAAAATCTCCTGTTCCTTGCTCTGAAATGACTCTGCAGTTGCAGCCCACAGCACAAGGGACTGGGTGTTATTTAAGTTCTGTTTTTGCAGCCAAATCACTGTCTCAGCAGCTCTCGAGCCCCGTCGGCCAGAGGCAGGTTCTGGTCTACACCCGGCCCTGACAAACGTGGTGGCTTGGCACAAAGGGAAAAGTGGGTGCAACTCAAACTCAGGTCCCAAGCCTCTCTTCCAGGAAAGCAAGAAGCAGACAGACAACCAGAGATACCAGAGACTCAGCACACAAGAATCCCTCATTTAGACAGGGAACTTACCAGCCAGCCAAGTTGCTCAGGACATTCATCTCTATCTCCCTTGCTGTGAGGAGAGCTGGAAGCAATGGAGAGCTAGACAACCAAGAACTTTCTGGAGCATGAGAATAAAACAACTATGGGAGAAATGCAAGAAACCAAACCATGTGGGCTTTAATTGTCCTGGTTCCCAAAGTGTGGAGATGCTCCACCTGTGAACCACAGCTGTGAGCATTAAGTCTATAAGAGAACGTGGATAACTAAGTTTGCAAGACCCTGCAAAGAGGGATGGCTGGAACCACTGTGAATTCTGATGGCAACCTTTTGCAAGATGCTGTGTTGCTCGGGAGATAAGTGTCTTCTCCCCAGAGCAAACCAACCCTCACCAGCAGGCAGAACTTGCTGGAGCCTTCACCACCCACTCAGTCACACCAGGCATGTGCCGTTCCTTTGCTCGGCTGCTTCTGCATCTTGCTCCTGCCACAGGACTTCTGCTTCAGTGCAAGGGTGAAGAGACTCTGGAATTGATTGCCTGGAGAGGTTGTGGCTGCCCCCCCTCTGAAGGTGTTCAACGCCAGGTTGGATGAGGCCTTGAGCAACCAAGTCTGGTTGAGAGCTGTCACTGCCCATGGCTGGGGGATTGGAGTAGATGATCTCATTTAGGAGCTGCTCTGTGATACAGCAGACACAAGCCTGTGATTAACATGTTTATCCTCCTCATCTTTTGGATGTCCTTCTGGAAGTCTTGTCATAAGTGGGGTGGATGGAAGGCTGAAGAACTGGGTGAGAAGCTCCTGTGACCAACAGGGGCTCAAGAGACCATAAGTGATAAATTTAACACCAAGCAGACAATTATGCTCTAGCTACGTGGCTGAAGGATGGGGCAGTACATGGCGCATGCCTGCTCCTGGCTCATTGAGTTTGCAAGGCTTGTGGGGGAAGGAGGAACAGATGGACCTGATGGCAGATCACAGCTGAAATTCTCACCATGTTTATTCATTACCCTCTTCTAGCTCCTGTTTGTCATAGTCTGGCACCCCAGGCTAAAATGCAGGTTTAAGCCTTACATCAAGGAAATTGGTGACACACATTAGTCACCTCTGCACAGAGCCAGAGCTCTGCATCACAGTCACCGCTGGAAGACCAAAGTCACCACTCAAGTCAGAGCAAGGAGAACTACTCAATAATTACCTCTTCCTACGGGACTGTGAGATTTGCTTATAGTTATCATCTACCAAAGTGGGATTGAAGTGCTGGCTTTGGAACCAGCATTAGTTGCTGTTGCAACACCAGTAACCGAATTTCCCAGCCTTAGTGCGAGTTGCGGAAGGTGCTTTAGTCGCTCTCGCTTTCTTTTTGCCGCCTCACAAGTTCTTCCTTTTTCTTCCTTCTCTTCATTTGAAATCGCTGTCATCAGCACGGCTGTCAAGAGGACCAAAGTGAGCCTGAGCTATCACTGCTCAGGAAGTCAAAGAAGGAAAGTTGATTTTGAAGATTGAAAATGGGGCTTTTTTGTGTCTCCAAGAATGTGTCTTAACCCCTGAAAGTTCTCAAATCCCCTGTGGGGAAGCACATTTCTCAGATGGCATCGTTAGCCACAAGTCAAGACTTCAGTGCAAGGGTGAAGAGACTCTGGAATCGATTGCCTGGAGAGGCTGTGGCTGCCCCCTCCCTGGAGGTGTTCAAGACCAGGTTGGATGAGGCATTGAGCAACCAAGTCTGGTTGAGAGGGTTCGCTGCCCATGGCAGTGGGTTGGAGCAGATGATCTCTAAGGTCCCTTCCAACCTGAGATAGTCTATGACTCTGTGACTTACACTGGAGGAGAACCACAGAATCACAGAACATTAGCGATTGGAAGGGACCTCAAAAGATCATCCAGTCCAATCCCCCTCGCCACAGCAGGATGACCTAGATCAAGTCATACAGAAACATGTCCAGGCAGGTTTTAAATGTCCCCAGAGAAGGAGAATCCACAACTCCCCTGGGCAGCCCCT
>JAOXOE010061660.1:0-31837 GCA_028565055.1 Phoeniculus purpureus | reverse complement strand
GCTTGAGGCTGTGTCCTCTTGTCCTGGTGCTGGCTACCTGAGAGAAGAGAGCAACCTCCTCCTGGCCACAACCACCCTTCAGGTAGTTGTAAACAGGAGTTATGGAACAGGAGATACTGGTCACGCTTACGTCTTGGATAGACTACTAAATTGGAACTTACATTTCAGCCAACTAATACTTTTATTCACAAAACTGTGACTCTTGGTATCACAGTAGGTGATAAAACTGACTTTTACAAAGTCTCTAACTAGTACCATTGTTTTAAATGTAATACATAAAGTAATTAGCATGTTATTTACCATGACCAATTGTAAACTTCATTATTTTCCACCATCCATATCAGTGTTTCAGTAGCTTATACAAGATAGCCAGGTGGGCTAACATGACATCTTTGCTGTTTTGTTTCACTCATAGTAATTAACCTCCTAACATTGGGAGTTGTTTCCTCTTGTGTGGTTAATACATGTCTAAAGTATCCAACAGGCACTGCTTCCCCGAAGTGCCGTATTACTTCAACATGGCAACAGGCCAACTTTTTAAAATCCACCTGTACCTTTCCCTAAGCATTTCTGATTGGTACTGCAACTCCGCCTCCAAGAACTTTAAAAGCGACACCACACTTATGGCTATTTGCAAGGTGTTAAAAATAATAGTGCCTTTAAAATTGTCTGGGGAAAATTTGTCTCAGCCACAAAAACCTCTGTAAATCTTGATCTCTGATGTTCTTTAAGAATTGCTCTTATTTCAGTTCTACCTTACATTCTATGCTGTAGAAAAAGGGACAGTCTATTCATCAGCTTAAATATTTTATTTCTCAAAAAGAAGTCTAATCCAAAACCCACATCACAGCCACAGGAAGTCTTTTTAATTATTTCACTAGTCTTTGGATCAAGTTCCCTTACTTTCAGGTGGACTTTAAAATTTAAATGGATTATTTTTCTTTGCCAAGGGGTTGGGTTACAAGAGGATGAAGGATAGACTGATAATGGATTGTTAAAGAAGTCTAGGAGTGAAATATGAAGTGTTAGCTGGATTAGTTGATTAGTTCTTTATCGCTTCTTTTTTACATGAAGGAAAAAAATATTTCTCCATAAAATTATATCCTGTTAGATTTTACAAATGATAATGGTGACAAACCTTTTCAGTGATCTGGGATGCCTTAATCATCTCCTGATTAGTCAGGGAATATTTATGTTAAATAAAATAATCTAGCAATAAAAGAAATCAGACTTCCATTCCCCTCAGACTCTCTACTTCCCACCACACTAGCTTTGCTCCTTTGAGAGTCTATCTATCTTCAGAGTCAGGGGAGAGAGAAAGAAAGAATCTGCCTAGCTTCTGAAAGCTCAAGGGCTTTCCCGTGCCAAAGTTGATAAAAGGAGTTGTTACTGAAGCTATTACAAAACAATTTTTAAATATTTGAACTGCAATTTAGTATTCTGCTCAGCAGTTTCACAGAACAGAATCTCTTTCACACCCTCAAATGTATCACACCATCATGCATCATCCTGAGAGGAGGGTATTTTAACAGGCGTCTCTACGAAGTTTTCCTGGACTAGTCCATCTTGCTGTACCATATGTGAGAAGAAAAAAGTCACCAAAAAACAGAACTAAAATCACACTGCATTACTGTCTAAGAAGCAGTGTAGATGAGTAATTACAAGGACACACACAACAAGAAATGAGCTCGTAAACTCAACAATCACAAGTGGCATTGTTCATCTGTGGATCACACACTGTCCTCAAAATGATGGCTGTGATCTTCCCGAGCACCACCTCTGTAAAGCAACCCATACACAAATACACACATTTTGTAATTCAGATTCAGTCTCGTTGGCATCAAGGGCAAATTTTGCAGAAATCTGACTAGCACAGACTCACAGGGAACAAGACATCTACTTGTGAACAAGCGGCAGGTCACGTTAATAAAGTACACAGAATATTAGACGTGAAACAATTAAACTCTCGGAAGACAGGTAAAATTAAGAAATTCACATCTAGGAAGGAAAGAAGTGGGATCTACAAGAGCCTGAATATTATGTTGTCCAATTTCCCCCTCCATTTTGTGCAAATTTGTCAACGGATTAACCTCCAGGGGCAGTGAGAATGGTAAACAATCATCAGAGATTACACAGTGCTATAGGTTTTAATGAATTCATAAATTCAAGGCCACAGGGTACTACTACAGTTAGTATTGGACTTCCTAGTTAACCCAGCATTTAATTTCACCTAGTCACCCCTGCACAGAAGAAAATTCTATGGATAATAAATTTGAAGCTAGAGACCTTATAAACTAAACCAAATGCTCTTACATTGGGACTTTTTTATACCAAGAAATGTGAAGGTTCCACATTTTTCTGCATGATTTTTTATGTAGGAACAGATAATCTTTAAACCTACCTCTACAGCAACAATTAACAACCTTAAGTTATATTACATGGTAAAGCACAGAGATATCAGAATTTCATTCCACAACAAAATACAATGCAGGATATAGCTAATAAGAATTCTCAGAAGCTACTTTAGATTAATCTAGCTGCCCTACGGATCCTTTCCCTCCTTGTTCTTGTTTCTCATCCTCAAGGAGAATTTCAGGGTTCTTTTCGAGGCAAGATAGGAGTTCCCAACAGATATGTCATCCTGCTACGTCGTCACAGGAACACATCTATATATCCATCAATATGTCACTAAACATAAATCTAAGTAGCTGAATATCAGGTTGCCATGATAGAATGAATTGAATAGGGCATTTGTGGGGAGAGAGATTGTATGCATGTATAAATACATGAACACACATATATGGGTAAAGGGATATTCACATAGAGAGAGAGACGTGGAGTCAAGATGCTTCTAGACACAAAATATTTATTCAGTCAGAATGGATAAATTTGACTATGACCTTTCATTTTCATTTGACCTTTCACAAGACATGATTAAACTCCGTATCCCAGCATTGTAACTGATTTTCCCCAAAGAACCATTTATCAGAGAATAAACTGGGTTTGGACCTTGAAGTGTATGTTTTGTGGCTTTTACGTATCAATTGGTATTTTAAAAGAAAGCACATCTGAGAATACTTGCAAAAAGAACACTGGCAAAGTCTCTGACTTTCTGTCAATACATCATTCCAGCAAAACCTGTCCATTGAAAGATTAACTTTTGAGAGAAGAGCTATATTCAACAACAGGCAGAAATAGATAGAACTAACAAGTTGTCTCAGCAAAGAAGGGGCCCAGCTTAAAGCAGAGTCAAGTAGATGACAATTCATGCACAAAACAAGTGTACAAACCCTTTTTCCCACCTCTAACAGAGCAGGTGGAAGAGACTTTGCTGTCTCCTACTCTCATTGATGCACAGAAACCTTCTCTTTCCCATAACATAAATGCATGCACAGCCATTTACCAGTTAAAAGTCTCTAATACCACAAAGAGTTTGATTTTAACTGATGTCTGAAGATTATACTGCACACCAACCTGGTTGTTGGAGAGACAGCTGTTCTTAGCTCCAATGTAAGTAACTCCCTCAAATGCCTTGTGATTCCTTCTGTATAGAATTGTATCTATCCTGTTTATCTACAGCCACAAATGTCACAGATTCAACCTTGAATTCTGAATGTTTTAATCCATTCTTTTTAACACTGTTTTTGAACAGAGCACTTACAGTAGAGAGAATCACATTATAAGCAGTGTATGAAGCAGACTATGAAGGCTCAGACACAGGATTCACTAGTCCTATGAGCAACACTTATTTCTCTAGATGCATTAAGAATAACTCCACCATTGCAACTAGAAAGGAATTTAAGTTAAACATAAAGTAATTACCTGCATGGTGCAGCAGAGGTAAAGGATTTAACATTAATGTTAATTTGATTAACATTAATCAAATGTTTAACATTGATCTGCTGGGGGAAAAGAATAAGCTTGCATTATGCTGTCCCAAATGCTATTATACACAACACATGTGTGTGTTCTCAGGCAAACATAAAGCAAATATTATTTTATTAGAAGGCAGAGTTATTAGGAATATTTACTGTAACAAAATGCAAGACTATAATGAACACAAAAGATTGTGGGACAAATGCTAACCCTCTGTAGTGACCTTTATTTGATCCCAAGACTATCAAGGACTCAAGAAGTGAGGCAATGCAACACTTAAGCACATTATTAGCTCTGAGCTTAAAAGCTGTCTCAGTGGCATCACGCTTAAGAGTTAGTCAAGCCAGGCATTAGACAAGCTGTAAATTCTCCTTTGGAACCATAAAAATAGTGTTTTTTTCAAACCAACACCTTGCTACCATTTCATTTAAGAGGCTTCCAGGGCAATAATAAATACACCTTGTGTATCTGACTCTTTCTTTTGGTTGCGGCTACTTAAGTCCATTGAACTTCTGGGGAATACAGGAACTAGAGCTTTATGTTATGTTAGGACTCTGGATTAGCACTGATGGTGGCCTTTCTGGAACTACTCACAGCTTCTTGCAGTGCTCCCAAATTCAGTACCATGCATACAGTACTAAAAGGAAAAGGAAAGATAAAATACAAATGGATTTCCAGAAAGGCAGAGCATACCAGACCAGGGAACATTCTACTGCTAAATCAAACTTCCACATTTTCCAGATCTTACTACAGTGTCAGTACTCTCATCAACAGACTGAAAAGCCAAGCTGCTGATGGCTATCCAGCAGACTTGTGGCAGTCTGGAGCAGAGCCTGTGCAAGAGTGCAATAAATTTCACTGAAACTCTGACAAGTGCATTAAAGGAGAAAGGTTATAAACTGAGCAGAAAATCTCAAAAGACTACTTATGGAACAGCGTTAGTTTGAGGAAGATGAGTTTTAAAACCACATAGCAACTGAGATAAAAGACACATTGTAAAACCTACCTTGCTTTCCAAATGAATGATTGGTATGATCTAGTGTTCAAGTGCACACAGGAAGGGATTACTCTGTTGACCTGCCACTGTATGCATTTCACTTGTAGGAGCTCTTAGTGTTCAGAGTTGGGGGCACCTCTGATTTAGCAATCACCAACTGGTAATAGGGGCAGCTGCACCTTAGCTGATTCACAAGCCCAAACATTTGTGCCTATTTAACAATGGGTTAACAGAGGTTAACCCATTTTTCCTAGATTTCCTAGGAAAACTAAAATCAAGCTAGATAAATGAATTCAGTGGAAGACAGGATGACAAGATTACTTGATCCTTAGAAATGTACAAATGAATTTGAAAGAATGTTAAAAAATACTGATTTGAAAGGAATGTGTTTAAGGAGCTACTTGTTCTAATAAATTCAAACCTTAAGTCAGTTCCTCTGTCTGGCTCAGTAATTTAGAGGATGATTTCAGAATTAACGTATGGATTTTCGAGAGTTCAGAAGTCTACATTTCAACATAAGGGGTTTTCAGCTAACCATAGCAGAATTGGATCTCTTAACTGTCCAGTCCCTGATTAAAGCAAAACATAAACAACCTTCAAGCCTGAATGATAAGACATTATCAATAACATGCACCATACATTTAGAGTTTGGAGAAAAGCAGTTTTGTCTATGTACTCTGCAGCCTCTTGCATAAAACAATGCGACATCACCCACAAACTCATTGTTCTATGAAGTTCTGTATGTGCACACAATCTTCTATAAAGTTGGGATTACAGTTTAGAGTTCCCTTTTCCAATTGTCCATGGGCTTTTCCTTCCATTCTCAATTAGTATATTGTTCAATATATGAGCAAGGCTGTTTAACTAGTAGGCTCAGGTGAAAATAGACTGCTACTGACAAAATAACCCTGCACCTCTGTGAGAAAAATGTAGTTCGGTTATTTAAATGTAAAGATGTGCAGCTGTATTTTGACTTTTAACACCTATGTGCAAAACTAGCTTCAAAGGCAGTTGTGCTTTTAAACACCTTTGTGAAACTGGGCTTTTCACTTGGGGCTGCAGTTGTCTCCACTGAGATCCCTGAGGTGGTCTGTCATAGAGGAAGTATGTTGTAGCCTCCCCAGATCAGTAAGCAGTAAGTGAACCTACTTGTAAAAAGAACCTTCAGTTCTTTTTCCTCCCTAGCCCCAAAGAAAAACCAACAGAAAAACCTTCTTTCATTTTGCTTCCAAGCTGTGCATTGCAGCCATTCAGTACATGAGAAAACCTTTTATCTTTTCAAACTTCAACATACTCTGCCTTTTGTTAGCCTCTTAGCATTTGGCATACACCACACTTCAGTAAAATTGGTTTAGTCTTATAGAGGCTAATAGGACATAGCGAGCCTGTTGATTCGTGATGACAGCAATACAAGCGTGAATACCCCTAAAAGTTCTTTGGTCCTTGTTCTAGACATTAGCAAGTTGTGCAAGTTAGCTTTCACTGCAGCAGTCTGGTATTTGATTTAAAATAAAAACTAATTCGTGTTCTGCATCAGACACTCTTCCCTTAATAGAAATGCACGGCGGGGAAAAGCCCTGCACACTGATGCCTTGAAGTAGCAGGGAATGTTCAGTTGTTCATACTGCTCACTTAGTTTCACAGTTCTGCACTTGCTTCCCTCCAAAGAGAGATTCTTCTGCACTGGAGGATTTGAGACATTGTTCTGCACTGCTGCACTCCGGATAGGGAGAAATGCTTTAAAACTATCGACTAATGTCCATAGGCAACTGGGGAGCCATCCTTCCCTTTACAGAATCTTTGCACACAGATCCCATCTGGGGAAGATGTGTGGCACAACCCTCAAGGCTGTCAGTGTGCATAACCCTCCTGTGACATATAATCAAAGCACCAGTGTCCCTTAGCAAATATTATACACTGCCTTAGTGTTTCAGGCACTGGAATTCAGCTTTAACTTTGACATCTACTCTCCCCTGAGCTGGCTTAAAACAGCACTTGAGTCACACAGAGGCAGACAAAATGACCTTGGGAATAAGAATCTACTATGCAAACTTTCTAGTTAGAAATACTCCACTGCTATTTGCCTTCTGACCCAAATGTAACCTCATGATTTCCCATTGTGCCTGAACCTGCACTCAAAGTCCTTGCCCAGGAGGCAGGCTGATCTACACAGTTAGTCTTACCCACGTGGAGCAGGGAAGGGAACTGCTTGAGATGCTCTGGCACCATAAAGCAGTAGGTGAGAAGATTCTTCCTCTGATCTCAGGAACTTTGTTCCACATATCATCCTACCTTCATTCTGTCTCCTATAAAATACTGACTACTGTGATCAATAAAAAAAGTAATTGCAGTAGATAAATGGATTATATTGTCATTCTGCAAAATAAGAGTCAAATGTATTAATTCTAGCAAGAGTTTACATTTTATAGGATGTGAAAAGCAGGGATGCAGGTGATATTCAAAACACTAGGCACAAAAAACAGCACATTTTTAGAAAATTAAGTTTATTCTTCTGGTGTACTGATGCATGGGACAGAACATCATGTACACAAAACCACCTGAAATAAATCTCCAGAAATACCTTCAGTGAAATAATTCTCCAGAGGTACCTTGCCTGCAGAGACTTCTGATTATTAGTAAACAGAAATTATTAAGTAAAAAACATGAATAATTTTTTTAAAAAGCAGTAACTTTTTCAGAGATTAATTCCACAAATACAACATCATTCACAGCCAAACAGAAAACTAAAACCTTTCAGCTATTCTGAAAATATTCTATTCCTGGATTTCAGACACTATTCATACCAGTAGGTTAGCACTGTGGATTTCTTTTAGCTGATTACAGTAAATCAATATTCTTTAAATATTCAAAGCACTGTAAAAGCATGCATATGTCTGCTGCCTGTGTGAATAAGTTTGAGGTAGTGGAACGACTGGTGAAGTTTGCAGTTATGTCTGGGAACTGGATGCTGTGCTGTGGTCTGCCTTTCACAAAGGAATACTGTGTAACGCATACTTGATGAAGGTTTACGAGATGAGGAACCATTTTGTATATGTGAATCTTGCTCTTGCAAGATGCTTTCTGCATGTTGAACTCATTTGAGTGAAAAATTCTGCCTAATCAAACTTTACTTGCACAGATGATGGAAATGTTTTTCAAGACAGCTCCCAGTCAGGAGAAACCCAACTGTCCCACAATACCAAGACTTGGCAGGGAAACAATTTGGCTTCTAATCACATGGTAAGAAGACCCAAATCTACACAAAGCAAAGAGGATACATTTATCTTAGCTAGATACAAAACTGCTGTCAAAGCCCTATCATTTGCTATTACATTGACAAGCCACCACCAAGACAAAAAACATTAGAACAATTGTGAAGGAAGCAACATTCATCCAGTAAATTCCTCACAGTTCTTATAAGGCTTTTTTTTTTTGTCTCAGAACACAAAAGTAGAAGGGGTACTAAAGTTATGAAAGAACATTCATTTGGTTTTCTGAGTTCCAAAGAACAGCAACTCACAAGAAAGGTGGCTGCATCACTCTCTTCGAAACAGGGCAATGAAAGCCCTGATCCAAATTCTCTGAGTTTGTTCAGGACTTAGAAAAGATCTAAATAGTATGGAGAACAAAAAGCAAATTGAAATTCTGGATATTTGTTCACTTCTTTTCAGCAAATCCTCATTACATGTTTGATGTACCAGGAGCACAAGTACATTGGCAGATACAGCAACACCTGTTGAAAACAACATGTTGCAAAGCGTAAACAAGGTGATTCAGACCCTACGGGTTTAGATTAACAAAAATTGGCTCCAGCTGATGATTAAACTAAAAAATGCGATAGTCAATTAACAAATCAAATTGGAAATTACCATCATTTTAAAAACTGTATTTAACACTTTTTCAAGTGTGCAAAACAACAATTCAATTTCAAGAAATACTGGGTTTTGGATCTCTTTATTCCAGGAATATTAACACAGGCAACAACTCCCATCACATATGGGAACTACTTTGCCACTATTACCAAAGAAACCACTCCCAAACTCAAGCAAGCATGACCTTTTAAAAGGGTACCTGCATGTCACCTCATTACTAAGTACTGTATCCATAATCTGACCACCATACTTCAATATAAAAATATTGCCTAAGGCATTTGTTTCCTTTGCTAGTCTCATAATTGCAGTCGGTTTCTGCAGCAGATTCTGACATTCTGTTGTTAGCTGGCTGAACTCATTCTGTCATGAAAGGTCAGAAAGCAAACTGCTAAACTGCTTCGAAATGTCAATAGGTGTTTAAAGTATTCCACCTCTGCCTGAATTTTCATGTGTTAAACCATCAAGTGTTGATTTAGAGGTCATTAACTTTAAAGTAGTCAACTTGAGCCCATGAAGGGAAAATTTTATCTTTACTTACTTTCTTCAGTGGAAATTTTAGTGCAGTTCACATAAACCATTTGCAAGTATTCAGAATAAGATGAAGATTATTACTCGTCTTTAATCCCTCTTATTAGTTCCCTAATGACAGTGATATTTACTGTTTGTGTTTCAGGAGGCTGCCTTATTTAATAAAAGAGTATGTTGTATTATAGGTCTATTTAATCTGACTTCTCCCTAGTTTTCCACAGTGGTCCAGAGGGGCTCTACTGTAATACCTAATAAATCATATCTAATGCTATATAACATTTTTCATCTGTGTATTTCAAAAGCATATTACGAATATAGGATTCAGGTTTGTTTTTTCTAGTAAGAAAGAATAAACTTATTCAAATGCTGCCCAGTTTGCTGGTACTGAAGCCAGGAACATAAAGCAGGCCCCATGCATAGGATTAAACTTGGTTGCCCAAAAGTAAACTAATATAAACCAAACAGGTGATGAAAGTATAAGAGCAACATGCTAGAAAACCTGTCAACTTGTGAGGAAATCACAAGACAAGGAAGTATTCATGGTTCTCAAAGCTATAAAATTTTAAATAAAAATTTAGTTTCTACAAGTCACAATTTTCCTTCCTTAATAAAATAACAATTTAGAGGAAAAATAATGTTACATGTAGAACTTAACCCTGTATTCTCTATGTTGAAATTCTTTGTTGACTGAGATATTTTAAGCTTTTTGTTTGCATTTTACATTAGGCTTATTTTTTCTTATAAAAAAAGAGAAGAGCAATGAGAAACCATGTTATTTTTCTCATAGTTTTAAACTAGTTACAGTGTTGTGTTTAACATTTCTTTGAAATTCAATAATCTTTGATGGAACTGAGTTCTGAGACCACATTTTGAATCCACTCTATTCATCAGAATATCTGCAAAAATATGCAGGAGAGCACCTTTAAACACCATACATTTTAATGTTTGTAAAAAAGTAAAAAGAAATGTGCCAGAAAAATCCCACTGGGAACATCATGAGAGCTGAAACCATATTATTTTGAAGCTTTTTTTCACTGAAAATAGTGACCTCTCTACATTGTTTCTCTTTAATATTCATACTAGAAAAAATTGAAATGAAATATTTATTTTCATGCTTTTAATCATCTAGTCCATGTTTGTCTTTAAAAGCTACTTTACAAAAGGCTGAACAAGACACATTTTTGCAGGAATAAACAAGCACCAAAATTTCTTGATCATATATGGGAAATTTCAGCTCAGGAGGACTTCTTGTTAGCAAAGTGAGGAGCAACTGAAAACGGATCTTACAATGAATCTGCATTTCCAGCCCAGCTTCCTATGCGATAGGCGAATGATAGATTTCTCAACATGCTCTACAGTAGTTTAACTGAAAACAAACAGAAAAGCTAGCTAGTCTGTGAGAAACAAACGAGAGACTAAATAATGAAGTAATTCCTGAACACCGCTTCTGTTTGCCATGCAGTGTCTGTTGCTTTTATCCAGCAGCACGCAATCCAAACATTTTTGCTTATTTCCCGTTTCTTTTCTTCACAAGAACAGATAGACAGAACTGACTATTAGCCTCCTTCTCTATTAGTATGCCATATGCATGCTGTGCTCCAGCTGTCATGTTAAAAATGCATAAGGCTAAATTAAAAACCGCTGCAAAGGCTTTTGGTGGTAATCAGATAACTCTCCATGCAAAATATGATTTAAAATTATATTTTCCACATATTTCATATCAGTAATGTACCAAAAGATAGAAGAATACTACATTTTGATAATTATCCTTGATGGACCCTCTCTGTGTCATGCTATAAATAAAATGTATTTCTCAGTAGCACTTCAAAGTGCAAGTACTGAGTCATAGCTTCAGCTGGTACAAACAGTGAATCCAGCAATTTTCACCAGCTTGAGTGTCATGATCAAATGAGAACAGCTTTTCTCTTTGGAAGGAAAACAAACCCTTGAAAAGTAGTTATCAGACTACTCAATAAATGCAGTGAACTGAACTACAGTATTTAGTCAAAATCGGACAAATTACCAAATGGAAACAGTGGAGTGGAATCCTCAGGAGTTTTTGAGAGATCATGATGCCAGGACAGATTGTTGCTTTGGTCACAAGGAGGGAAGAGCAGAAGAAAATGGAAGCTGGAAAACGTGAGATGTATATAGCACTTGATGCAGCCACTAGCTCCAGAAAATCCTCAGTCAGAAAATGCTTAGAGGGTCTGGAAGCTAGCTGATCTCAAAGGGAAAATTACTCTAGAGCTGAGGTGGTACAACAAGACTCCCCTTTATACATCACACTTAGAATCATATACACTGGAAAAGATCTTCAAGATCATTTAGTTCAACCATTACCCTAACTGTACCAAGCCCACTGCTAAAACATGTTCTTAAGCTCCATATCCATGGCAGGGGGATTGGACTGGATGATCTTTCGAGGTCCCTTCCAATCCCTAATGGTTCTATGATATCTACACAACTTTTAAACATGTCCAGAGACATTGATTCAACCCCTTCCCTGGGCAGACAGCTGCAATGGTTGATGACCCTTTCAATAAAGAATTTTTTTCCTAATGTCTAACCTAAACTTGAACTCAAACTTGGCACAACATGAAGCCATTTTCTCTTGTCTTATCTCCTGTTAGTTGTCAGAAGAGAAAAACATCCACCCCTTTACAACCTCCTTTCAGGCAGTTTCAATTGCTCCCCTAACTCCTGCTGACTACAGGATACTAGTCTGATACAAGGAAAGGAAATATCCCAATACTGTTTATCAGCCTTTTTTAGAATGTTTAGAGGGAATGTCCTAGCAGCAGCACTAGTCACACTTGAGATCATTCTTTTCAGGTAATACAACAGCAGAAGTTGCATTCTTCTTCCATAGCCAGTGACGCAAGCTGTCAAAGAAGCACAGCGTCACACTGATGCAGAAACAGGGGAGAAGCACGGCAACAAGGCAACAAGATCAGGCCTCGCTCCCTCATGCCAACAGGCATGATCAGACCCACTACTGTGAAGAGCAATGGGTCCAACTCTGAGCTCGCTCTGAGTTTGCTTTCACTCACTGTATAGGGCTTTGTGTTTAATAATCTGCAGACAGAGAATGCCATTTTATTAATGTTACTGGATCCCCAAAGACCAATAGTGGTTTTAGGACAACAGATCTCATAAAAGACTACTCTGTGAGGGATTTATAGAATACTTCCTTTGCTGATAAGAAGCCTATAACCTAATAAATCACACTAGGCTTTCTTTGGCTGTGTTTTTACACATGGGGAAAAATACATCAAAATCACTGTTCAGTTGAACAAATTTATTTTTTAAGGCAAAATATTATTGTTCTTTACCATCTGTTTATCTGCACAGAGGTTAATAATTGTTAGGCCAGAAAAATAATGAGGGCATATAGATAATAATTTTAATTTAAAAATTTCTTGAACTACTGCATAGCAAAGTGTGTTCTTCTCTCCAACTACAGAGCATGCATTTCTAAATATATGATTTGTTATAAAAAATAAGAAGCATTGTGGATTGGCAGCTATTCAGAAATGGATTAGAATAAAGAAATTCCTGCAGTATGCGTAACAAAACACTTCAATGTAATTTTAAAAAGACATAGGAAATTAATGTTATACTGAGTAACAGGGTATATTTATTATGCATTTTACAATAACAGATTTTAAATTATCTATCTAGTCCACAAGCTGTAGTTTCAGACTCAAACAGAAACTCCACATCATCCTGAGAACCAAGCATATAACACAAACAGAAACTAAACCACAGGAGTTTAAAACATGTGAGTGTAATAAAGCAATGCTAGACCTTTAATAATTTCTGACACAAAAATACATTTATACTGATAAATCAAATCTTCTCTCAATTAACTGAAGCTATTCACTCCAGAAAACTCCATCTAGACATATTTCACCAATGTAGGAAAAATTGTTATTGGACTTTCCCTGATAATGAAAATGTGAGGCATTTCAACAATGCAATATCCATTTTCTATTGTCAGGGCATATCCAACCTAGGGCACAGCACCGGTTCAACAGAATGAACTAAACAGCGCATTGCCAAGAAAAACCTACAGAATATCTCTACTGCACAAAGTACTGTGTGAATTTTCTGTTCTTGCTATCCAATGCTTTAGATGCCACTACAATAAATAAGGTGACCCCCTAAAAGTACCCAATTTAAAACAAGGGCTCTATTGACCCTTACACCTGTCCAATCACCACAGATAATAGACAATATTCAGTTACATGAGTTTCCTTCACACCTGCTTTTTCTTTTTGTATTGAATCCCAAGATCAAGAAATTTTATAACCTTTTACTTAAAGGCATTGATTCAGTACACAGTGATAAATTCCACAAGTCTTGAGAGCTGAGCCTTCAATGCCAATGCGGACTGAATTTGCACTGTAAGATATGGAAAGCTGACATACCTAAGGAATGCAGCTGATTTACTGTGGAATTGCACAGTAGGTACAGATGTGGCCAACATACATACTCAACAGCCATTTAACAAAATCTTTATGACTTCTCAAAAATCATTGCCTCAGCACTGAAAGCAGTAGATTATGTCTCTATTGCTAAATCATTAACCATGATGGATTAATGAATCTGTAACGAAATAGAAGTTCAGTCTTTTATATTAAACAGAAACCATTTAAATTTGCCTTGAAAGCAACAGACAGGAGTATGTGGGACAGAAAATGAGTACTTCACAGTAATTTCAACCCAAGTAATTGATCTGGATAAACATGACTTCCACAGTCAGACTTCAAAGTGGTCAGGCAGTCTTTTATTTCATCTTGTAGTTAAGCTAACCTTGCTAAGTGGCTGGAAGAATCATTATGTGTCTATTATGTATGGCAAATTTGCTTCTAAATTATGTTATAAATAAGTATGTAATTCCCTTGACCTGAGTAACCTTGGCAGATTTTTCAAGGGAAAGGCCAATTCAGGGAAGTCTCTTGAGCAAAGGAATGCAACTGCTTTTTGTAATAGGAACTCAGATGGAACAGGAAGTTGGCATCAATCGTATAAGCAAACCTGTCCCTTTTACGGCAGCGACTCACACGCTATCAATGTTTCTAACATTCTTTCATTGCATAGAAGTTACAACCTGAGAATTTTGGGAACAAAATTCCTTCTTCCTTTCTCACACAAGAATCTACATTTGGTAAGATGACAAGAAAGCTGGCAGTTTGTATGTACTTGGTGGTTAGTCAAGATATCTACATACTCAAAAAAAAGGAGCTACTGGAATATCAAATTGCCTTTGCCCACAGAGCATAAAGAGAAATTACTCCAAACCAAAATATCAGCTGAAAGAAAAAGCTTTAAAATAAACCAAAATAACAATAACAAATTGCTTTTACTGATTCAACAATTCGGTCTATTTAAATTGAAGTTCACTGCATACGGAGATTTCCTTTCATTTTTGTCCCTTTCTACATCCAGGAACTCTTCTTTCTAATTCAAACATCAGACCTTTTTCCTGTCTCTTATCAGTTATTCTGATGCTCTGTAACTTGTTTCATTCTCTGAAACCACTTGTCATTTTCAGCCTTTAATTAATGACAGAAGTAGTAACAGCAACTACTTACATTTATTTTGCTTGAGAGGACAAATCATTGGATATAATGATGCTGATTTATCTTTTTTAATTAACAAAAAACATCTTAGGAAACAGTGCTCAGCCATAGTACTGCAGTGTTGAAAAAGATGAGTAATTTAATTTTTCCTCGTTTTTTCTACTGCTGCTAGGCAAGTATTCTTTCTGGCCATCAGTTCTCATCTCTAAATTCTAATTCCAGTGGTATAATTAGAAGGCACACAAATGCAGCTGAATTACTTCATCTCTAGGAAAAGATAAGTAATGTGATTCATTGTATGTATGTATGATTATTAAGCAAACAGTTTTACAGTGTAAGACCAAGAACCAGAAAATTACCCAAAGTATCTCATTACAGAGTACAATTTCTCCAGAGGCCTGATCCAGAATCCATAAAAGGTTGTCCATTTTCTAAGCCTTAGAATATGTTTCGTATACAGATTTTTATTAATTGAATAAACAAGTTTAGCTGCATTGCATATTCACTGTCTTTTCCATTTCATATGCAAACGTATTAATACACTCGCTTCAATTCTATTTTTGAAACTTGTGTTTTGTTCAATAAAGCCTCACTTTGCAGATTTTCATTTCATCTTGTTTCTCTGCAATACAACAGAGGATTGCAAGTAAATCAGTAGTGCTTGTGCTGTTTTTAAAAACTGAAAAACACACAGAAATAAAATCTTTGCGCTTCAATCAAATCTGATGAAGTAAGGCTTCTAAAAGGTCTGACTGACATAGTTCTTCTATTGATGAACTATATATGGACAACACAAGTAGTATAAATAGAAGAAAATCGTACATGGGCTGCAGAAAAACAGATTAAAATGTATTCTGTCAATTTCCCAATATTATGGAGAGTAGTCTCAGCTATTATTGTCTGACACTCACTGTAATCATCAGCTAATTCTTTGTAAACATTTCACAGGGACCTTTTTTTTGAAAAAAAAGCTCAAAAGAAGAGTCCTCTATGGACATCACATACTTCGTACTGGGGGACTGCACAGAGATTAGTATGGTAATGTATAAATAGGAACAGTTATTTTTAAAATTAGCATCATCAAACACCAGACACAGAACAAAATTATTTTGATACTCTACTTTATGAGATTCCTCATAATACCAAAAATAAATTGTGGACTGTAAGTACTCACTGAATACTTACATTTCTTAAAGCCAGAAAGAGGTTGTGAAACTGAACAATCATGCACAGATCAATAATCACAGTATCCATGAGATACTGTTGAGCACACCTAATACTCAAAACTATGTGTTTTAAATTTTATAGTAGTGAGTTAATTGCATTTATTGTAATTAGTGTATTTTGTTAATTCATTTCTTAGGCAATCGCTTCTTTATTAGATACATGAATTTGGCTGTTCAGGCATGAAGTTAACTCAAACAAAATGCAACTAGAATACATAAACAAACATGGTAGGGGAAGAATTTTCATTATTTTCCAATGTTCTTGAACTACAGCTTTGGTGCTCAGCATGTGATTTGAAACACAAAATTTAACACTTCTCTGAGACAAAAGGGAAGTCCACAGTTCATAAAATTATCACCATTATAAAATCCCAACACACTACTTATTTCTGAACATAATCTCTTCTTAAGGTTTGCTACCAACACAGTAGGTATTTATCTATAGATAGATAATATTCGGCTGACAAAAGGGTGAAGTATTACTGAGAATTTCCTTATAACAGCTATAATTCTAGTAAATGGGTCTTATGAGCCTTGTGGATAGCCCAGTCATTCCAATAATACTCTTATTACCACAGCTCCTTGCCTATAATACTAGCTGGATCACTAAATTCATTTTCAGTCCTCAGAGATAACGAAGAAGAAGGACTGTATTGCCAATGGACAGAAATGAACAGGATAACAAAGGTAAATTAAAATACTATATTAGCTACAATAAGAGCACTATTGTTACAATACCTTTTGTTACAGGTTCCATTGTGAGAACATTCTGAGTGCTTTACTAAGCATACACAAGAAGTTGCAGGATTCTGACATTTTCATTTATAATAATTTGCCTTGTGCTGACATTAGGATTCGGTTACACTCATTCAGAATCTTATTTGAAAACAGTCCACTTTTCAAGGATGGACAGGATAATCCACAAGGCAGAAGTGAAAATGTGCAATGTGGGATTTGATCTGAACTTGAACAAGCCTTGGGATATCAGATATACCAATAACCTTGGCCTATTGAATGCAAAGCCTACAGCGGATTTAAGCCAAAAAAAATACAGTCAGTCAAAATAGAATTCCAACACAGACAAAGGAAACAATAAAAGCTTAATGCCATTTTCTTAGAAACCTGTTTATGAGCATAGTATAGAATTTGAAGAGAATTTGAAGAGTATAGAAATCAGTTTAAGAATGAAGAATCAGTAGATGAAAAATTGCTTCATACAAGCAGGAATTTTACATGGGATACATTGAAAACACAGGTAAGACGAAAGTCACGGTCGGGAAAACACCATCAGTAACAGTGAGAAAGGATACTCTCTTAGCACAGGTTCCTCTGTGATCTTTTCCTCACCCATAGTAATCTGTGTGTTTCTTGAATGACAGAAAAATATATGTCTAATGCGGTCTCATCCATAACCTAATGATGCCAGTTAATTTCCGGTTAACTGATAGATCTACCCATCAGTAGAAAGGTTTAGTCTGAACTCTGACTTCAAAATACCCTGAGATTCATTATGATTATTTTTCATCTTGCCAATACTTCTGATTTCCAATAATTGGCTCAAGCAGGCATTTAAATCAACTTTAATAGGCCAAATCCCCTTCCCATTTGGAACAGTAAGAAAAAAAGCATGATCACAGCTAGTTTACACAACTCATCCCACTGATAGCACCAATTTCAGCTGCTGAGGGATTTTTTTTCATACCATGCTGTTGCTTAGGGCACATGCATGATTTTTATTTTGGTTAATGCTTATTACTAATGTATATAATGCATTTCAACATGTTATAAATTCAATTAAATGTTAATGTAAACATCTGCTCAACTTAATTTCCATACTGATCTATCAGGCCAAGAACTCAATTTGTTACCCTATGAGTTGCTTTTACGTTATGCAACCCTCCAAGGAGAAAGAGACAAGGGAAAAGAACCTGTTAGTTGGACAGTGAACAGCTACAGTCCTCTCTAAATCATTGATACTACAAGGGCTATCTCTATCAAAGCAATTGAAACTAAAGATACAACAGTTAAAACATTCCTTGCATGGCTCAGGAGCACCAAAGACTATTAAAAGTGTGAAGTAATAGCTTCAAAAGGCTGCAGTTGGAAGTATCACAGTATACAGAAACTGGAGAGTGAAGCCACTTGTACAGGCAGGAATGGTTAAACTCACTAGATATGTTTGACTTGTCAAAAAATGACATAATTCTCAGACACAATCATAGGTCACTCATAGAACTTACCCTCAGCAAGCAGCATCCAAAAACCAGCATGTATACACACAGACAGAGAGCTGGCTAAACAAGCAACAGCAATCTTGGACTGTGAAGCATTTTCAAAACACATCCCTTTGAGAGAAGCTAGGAATCATTACAAAACTGTGCTGTGTTCTACCATACAAGAAAGCAATTATCACCTTTCTATTAATATAACTTCAATGCTTGACTTCAGCTACACCATGAAAATGAAACAGAATTTTAGAAATCAGGAAAATATTGACAAGGACAAGTCATAAAGGAGCGATAAGAGTACCATTAGTTGCATCAAACACAAGAGCCATTCACATCTATGCAGCATGGTGGATAAGAAGAGGAATTTCTACCACACGACGCAGACTGTGAAAGAAACCAGTTGAAAATTAAATCACTGACAGATGAATACACACTGGCTGATGCACGTGACCGGTGTAACTGTACAGGAAGTCACCATCCTGTAACACCAGCAGCTGTAGGAAAAAAAATATATAGGTCTATCTAACAGTTCTAGACTGGTCAGAGCAACATTGTCTCAGAAGTTCCCATGCTAGCTCAGATGCAGCAACACTGCAAAGAATCACTAACACACCCCCGAAGCATTTTATTACAGTGCACTGTAACACTCTGTTGAACTCTAAAGCTCCAAAAAGTCTTCGCATCAAAAAGCTATGTGTGTGAGACTTGTTTCTCTTAGCTGCCCTACTAAGCGGCTGAAAGTTCTGACAACAAAAGTCAGAGACTCATTCTTATTTTTCCCTTCTCCAGTACTGTGCCTTTGACTGACAATCTCAATTAGAAGTGGTGCCATGCTGGTCTACTAATTATTGCTCTGTCTAGCTCTTGTTAAGTCTGAGGGAAGTTAAGATTGAGGAGATGTTCGTGAATCAAATGAATCTGGGCTGTAATGGCATCCACTGACCTGCTATCACTGTAAGCATGTAGAATAACAAAATGGAACAGGTCAGGACAGTTAGTAACCTAGTAGTAATAGATAGCAAACTAAAATGAGCATTTTAGGTTTCACAGAGCATAACATTTAGAACAGTACTATAAATACTAATTGCCTCAGTCTTGGGGAAGTCAGATGGAATGGTCTCTAATGACAATGCTATGGACGGTAATGAAAATGTTGGTGGAATGTCTTGAGGACTTCTGAACTAATTGGATTAGTTCATATATAATTAATAGGATTACTCTTACTCTACATAGTAATGGGATTTTCTCTTATCAATTCCAAGCTTAAACACCATGAAACTGCACGTGTCTATACACTCCCCCAAGAACTATGTGAATCATGACAGTACTCAGATTTATAATTGCGAAGTGGTTTCTCTGAAAGCTCCCTTCTGAATAATATATTTATCTCATGTTTTGCAACTTTCCCTGAATAAAAATACATATCCAAACACATAAATATTTTCCATTGCCTTATGTACTCCTTCACCTATTCTGAACTGAATCCTCCAATCACATACATACTTCATTGACAAAGGACTTTCACCCACCAAAAAATACCAAGTTCTCTCTGAGGCTGCATTTAAGATTGCTCAATTTATTTTCTTTTACCCTTCAACCAATTTCCAACCCACTAAGCTGCTCTACTTTTTTTCTGCAACTATTTACCTTGGACGTTAACCTTTGTGGCTGGCCAGAATCTCTTAAACACATTTGTTTGCAGTATTATTTCCTAGGTTGTCGAGAATATTTCCCTTAGAGAAATATGAAGGAGAAACTAATAAGCCTTAGTAGGGAATCTTTGCAGCCATATTTAACTTCTGACCTCTTATATGAAAACTGTGATAAACAATACTTTGAACAAAGTATGTTATTAAATCAATGGAAGTAAAGCCACATCAGTGCATGACTATCACAGCATCTACTTAGATGGCAATGTAGGCATACCAAGCAGAGAAACACATGCATCCCTGACATGGTACAATAACACTACCTCTATTTACTCAGCATAACCATCACTAGTGTCTTTCAAATTGATGTCTGTTTCAGGAATCTAGGTGTAGAGAATGTTGTAGACATTCCTGCATGGAATCTTCTGGACAATCTTCCAGAATCTCCTTTAGAAACACTTCTCATGTACCTACCACATCAGCTGACTTTTCCATTCATCCCACACCCAAGTATCAATTTCTAATTATATCTTAATTATTAAGAGGCATGATTTACTATGGGAGCTTGAAATATGAGAATGAATTCATCCATAGATTGTGCAAAACCTGTAAAAACTAAGAAAGCAAAAACATAAACTTATTTTTATGTGTAACAATTATTTTGCATCTGTTTGCATCCAAGCCATGATAAAGTAAGATGTTTTTATCTATTAATGTTTTAGGTGACTAAATACTGGGAAGGCATTAAGAGCACACAGATTACAAATAATTATACTTATTTCATCTTGCATTAAACTGGATGAGGCTCAGGCCAGCCTGATCTAGGGTGAGGTGTCCCTGGCCATGGCAGGAGGGTTGGAACTGGATGATCCTGTGGTCCCTTCCAGCCCTGACTGATTCTATGATTCTATAAAGCCTGTTGTAGGTGCTTAGAACTTCTAGAAAACAGTATGGATGCGTTCCTGTGTGACTTGGTCTGAGTGATCCTGCTGTGGCAGGGAGATTGGACTAGATGATCTTTCGAGGTCCCTTCCAATCCCTAATGATGCTATGATTCTAAACTGAAAGTTCTAATATTTGAACCTCAAGTTCTAATTATATGTTTCATGTTTATTACAGACTGGAAACAAAATGTCATGATCTGGAAAAAATCCATTACTTTTAAGTTTGTATAATATTCTGGTTTCCTTTCTATTACTTCTGATGCTTTTTCATAGATAAAAGTAACAATGTCTAGTATCAGCAGTAAAGTCTTTGGAAAAAAAAACATCAAACAATCCTATCTCAACTCAACCTCTTGTTCCATATCATGGCAAAATTGAAAATGCAAGTTCCTGTGTCCCTTTTTGTCAAAGTTTCTGTAGAAGCACCAAACCATTCAAAAGCACAAATCATTTGACAATTTCACCAAATAAATTTGATAAACAAAACAATTTTTTATATTTGAGGGGAATCACCCATTAAAATTTAAATGACTCCACTTTTTAGAGCTTCTCTGTCATACAGCAGAATTACTAATTCTAGATTTGTGCAGTAAAGAATGGCCTTACATTACTGGGAGCTGTTTAGAAGTGTTTTGATGTTACACTCTGATGTGACAATGACAGAATAGCACTATTGTGGAAATAAATGCAGGTGAAATATAAATACAAAAAGATATATATTATAACACCTTCATTCCTCATACATTGACTAAATACAACCTGGCGTATCTGAATAATGCTTAAAAGAAGAAACTTCTTTGAAACCAGGCTTCTACAAAATACAAAGAAACACTACAACACGTAGACTTATTTTTTTCTCCCTTAAATTATATACAGAAGTGTTTCCTTGGCATACTGCCACCACTTAAAATCAACTACATGATACGTAGCCTTAACACTGTTAAAATATTTGTAGAAAAGCCCAAGCGGAAAGATTCCACGTTTTTATTCTGTACAAATGAAAAGACTTCACAGTACAATGGAGCAGGGTTAAAAGAAACACAAGGACACTGCTGGAGGTATAAGTATTAATAAGATGTTGAGATGTGCCATGTAAGCATCACAAAGATGAAATCTTAATACATGGCAGGATGGGAAGCTACCAGAAAAATTCTTTGTATTCCTATCTACTTTACTTTACCAGCTCTCACCTGGTTTTGATCATGTTCAAACATCTATCCCTCCCATACAGTAGCAGATGATACTTTGTAACTCTGTCATCTAAACTAAATTTGCCATAAGAAGACCTTAATTAATCCTTTTTATTTTTCAATTGTCCATTTGTCCCTGGGGCCTCCAGGATCATGTTACTTTAACATTCATAATAGATTTTAACAGACAGGCTCCTCTTAATTTTTTTCTTTCAATTAAATTCACAGCATTTTAATTTTCTTCTCAGAACATTTTTTCAAATGCTTCTTACTTTCCTAGCTGATAATTCATACTTTAACCGGGAACAACTGTCTGGCATGATACAATTTTTTGTTTTTATTGTTTTAGTGTTTCCTTCAATAATTAAAATGCCCTTCAAAATCACAATTGCTTTATTTTAATACTATTTTCAGAAAACATAGATGTAAACTTTGTTTCATGTTGAAGATACTTCCCGTGACAACCTGCAAATGCACAAAGAAAGAAAGCTCTTCAAGGAGAAAAACATACAGACTATGTTCTGTGACTCCAAAATTCTCTGGATAGGCTATCTCAGAAGTAACTTCTTTATCAATTTCCTTTTGTTCCCTATCCTGTAAGAATATGATGACCTCACTTATATAGAAAATACAAGTTTATGGGGCTCTTTCAGATCACTTAAGTCCTGTCATCAGACTGAATCTAGACCAGACGGATTGAATATCATGTAATCAATTTGTAATGTATTATAAAATTACGTAACAGAGAACAAGACCAAGGTAATGGAGCATCTCTCATACGAGGACAAGCTTAGAGAGTTGGGGCTGTTCAGCCTGGAGAAAAGAAAGCTCCAAGACAACCTGCTTTCGACCTTCCAGTACCTGAGAGGGGCCTACGTGAATGCAAGGGAAGGTCTTTTCAAGAGGGTTTGTACAGATAGGACAGGGAGCAATGGGTTCAAGCTGGGAAAGGATAGATTTAGACTGGATATTAGAAAGAAAGTTCTTCAGTGTGAGGGTGGTTGATGGCTGGAATGGGCTGCCCAGGGAGATGGTGGGGGCCTATTCCCTGGAGTCATTTAATGTCAGGCTTGATGAGGCTCTGAGCAGCTTGACCTAGGTAGAGTTGTCCCTGTGTAGGGAGGTTGGATTAGATGACTTCTAGAGGTCCCTTCCAGCCTATAACATTCTATGATTCTAAGACCCAACTGCCTGGCGTCAGGTATGATTTTCACTCCTGGCATTGAAGTTTCTTATTGTAATGGGTACAGCCAGCCATAGGCTGATAAGCCATTTGGATTTCAAATTCAGTAGATTTCACCATGTCTGGAGGCAAAACATTCCTTCTCCAAATCTCAAGACTCAAAGCATGGTAACAATTTCTGTCCTAGAATCTTCATGGTGAAGGTCCTTCAAAGCACCTGGAGCTCAGCTGAAGTGATGAAATGTAAATTTAGCCTAAGATTGTTACACTCAGGTTGTGTTGTGTTCAGAGCGTTACATACTTTGAAATGACACCAAGAATGCACTGGAAGAGAATGTAAGATAAAAAAAATGTTACTGTGATAAAGGAGTGGATCTGGGAAATGAAATCATAACACACCCTTGCTTCAATAAGCTGTAACAGCTGAGAAGCCAATAGTATCACTTCCAGCTACATCACTTCCATGAAACAGTATAATGTGGAGATATAACTGCAGCTCAGAATTAATTCAATATCCCAGCTGGGACTAAGAAAATGATGTTCCACATTCTAAAACCTGCTAACTAACTCAAAAGATATGATTAAATCCTTCCATTTACAGCTATTATCTTTGATATTTACACCTTTTTTGCACGTTTGTTCTTACAATGGTTCTAAGTTTTTCAGCAGCATAGAGTTTACTAGGAGATCCAGGCATGTTTCAAATAAAACTGTGATGTTTTATGAGCTCCAAGACACATAAGCGAGCACTACTCCTTGATGTTTTTACTTACAAATCCATCTTTTCTTACTTACACTAGCATTTAACCTCGATATTCTGCAGACTGTATATAAAGACCTGAATTTGTATTACTCAGGTGCAGGAACTTGTGGATTTGTAGTATATTCACTTCTTCACAGAATAATGCTGACAACTGTGCCAGTAGATTCAGGACAATGTATTCAAGGAGAAAAACAAATCCAAGCCGTTGTTTTTACCAAATAAAAAGTAGTATTCATCAACAAAAACAAATTTCATTTAGTCTGGTCAAAATTATTGGCAAGCACATCCATACTAGCTAAGCTCCCTTTCTTTATCCTAACAATCAACAAAGTTATTTGTACCAGAAATAACTAGCTCTAGACTCGCCACTCATTTGGACATCCACATTATTTAAGAGTTTGTCTATTAAGAAATTCAAAGGAATAATTTCAATTTATGTAGACATACTGGTGCTGGCTTTAAATAATCTGTCTTTGCTGCAAAGGGTTATGTTGCTATGGTAGCATTAGAGTCAGTGCAGACCATGAAACAAGCCTGAGTTCAGGGGTTCAGGGGTCTAGTATCTGCTAAACTCCTTGTTGTTGTGGTTGCACTGCTGTAAGAACTAGCTAATTTGGCAAGTTATAATCTGTCTCTGCATTTTTTAAATTGCTCTGTCAGCATATTCTGAGATTTTGAGGACAAGTTACAGGAAATACTTCTGTCTACTATTCCCCAGTCTCGCTAAATGAGATTCTGGTTGGGAAATAAGAACAAAGTGCCATGATCTCCTCAAAGGCGATATGTAGAAAGAACTACTGATGCTTACTTCCCTCCATCTGCATTTATCAAAGTTCACACAGTCACCATGACAACTGGCTTTCCAGTGTCTCCT
This sequence comes from Phoeniculus purpureus, assembly GCA_028565055.1. NCBI lineage: Eukaryota > Metazoa > Chordata > Aves > Bucerotiformes > Phoeniculidae > Phoeniculus > Phoeniculus purpureus. Next base: position 6,919 of record JAOXOE010061660.1, on the reverse strand, counting down.
GACCAGTGTCTAAATGCAGCTGATTTCAGTGGAACAAATATCAAGATTCACAGTGTAGGAAAAATGAAAAGTTTATTTGCTTTAAATATCCAAATAACTGATACATGGAATTTGCCAACACGTGCAGTATATTTCTCCACAGGCGGAAGGCTTCTTGCAGTCCTTACCTGTGGCCACATGGTGCTTCTCCCCTGTGAAACAGCCCTCCAGGACTTCTGTTTCTGTCATGGGAGTCTCTCATGGGCTGCAGTTCTTCCGGTGACAAAACGCTCTAGCGTGGGTCTCCCTCAGAGTCACTGTCTTGTTAGGGATGAGTCTCCTGCTCTGACATAGGCCTGCAGGTGGAGCTTCTCCACTGTTGACCTCACCACAGGCAAAGGGAAAAAAGTGTTCTGCTGTGCCTCACCTTCTTCCACCTCTGCACAAAGCTGGTTTTATTTTCCCCCACCAAAAAAAGGAACCTCCTGGAAAACAAAGTCTGGAGCAAAAACACAGGAAGATGTGAAACGCACTGTGCTTATACAGCCTGGTATCTGTTTAGAGAGTTAACCATGGCATTGCTGCTGGAAAAAACTTCTTGAACAATGGGAGTCTCAGTCTTTCTGATTAATGACTTTCTGATTAATTCGAGTACGAGATTAAATTACTTTCCTTAATTACCCAAAATTACTCTCCTAAAAATAGTTTGCAACCCAAACTTTTATCTTTTGGTCTTTTATTCTCTTCTCCCTCAATAATCCTAGTTCTAAATGTGAGGAAAATCATCTTTAATCTAAATGTTTAGAAAATATCTGCTGAAAAATAAGGTTCAATTAATTTTAAACACTTCCCTTTTATGATTTTCAGGATAATAATCTTTAAAATACCTGTATCCCTAGCATTATCTTTGATGTAGAGACTATAAAGTTCTCATAAACTTTTTCTCCTTGCTAAAATTCAGTCAAAAAAATCTGCAGAAGTGCCACTAAGACAATATGCAGTGAAAGGGAGAAGCCGGGTTAATTCTTTTAGAAGACAGCTGATCAGCATTCGCTGTTCATGTCATAAATGCACGTTTCCACTAATTATGTTTCTTCCCTTGCTTAGGCATTATGACTATGACTCACTATACATAAGCATGAAATACTATGTAGAGCACTACCAAGGCCACTTCCCCACTTGTGCAATTCATTATGCTCTTAGACGTAATATAGCTAACATACAGTAGCTTCTGAAGTCACAGTCTTTTATGAAAAGGAAAGCCTCATATCTGACCTAGAATCTTTTTTTTGCATTTGGAATAAATACACCTTTTCACAGTCTTTCTGGTGCCTTTTCTTTTACTGGATCATAAACTATGGCATAATTTCCTTTGTGTTGCCCTTGTTGCGCAAGAAAGCAATCTCAGTTTCTTCCCTGAAGACTAAAGATCAAAATCAAAATTTATTCACTGCTCTCCATGGTTATAACCTAATACTGTGGACTATAACCTTCGAACACTAAACCAAATGCAGCATTATACAACACATCACTTTATCCTTCCCACTAAACAAGATGAGATTTCTTTTTCTTTACCAACACTGGCAGGTAGAAGATTTACTGTAATGGAACATTCTTTGAAGTATCCACAGAGGCCAAAGCAACTGCACACTTTGCCCTAATTCAAAATCATTATTGAAAAATACAGCAGCATTTGAAAATAAGAGATCTACAGATGAGGTTACTTCAAGTTTGAAGTAGAAAAATGTAGAAGCTAGTTCAAGAGAGGCTAAGGATAGTCATATCTTCTTATTTTGCTACGGTTTGAAAAGTGGTAAAGGGTCTTTCTAATTTGTAATTTGCTGCATGTAATTCTGTCCACTTTCAAAGCTACATCCAAGATACCAATTTCCTTGATAAAGTCTTAGGCTATCTACTAATAAGTTGTTGTATTACAAGAAGCAATATTACTAAGAAGTCTCTGTAAGTACAGCTAAGATCTTTCTATTTCTTACACAAATAAATAGATATTGGTGTTCATGTGCCTACTACTAATCCAAGTGCCTACTACATTAATCCATGTAACACACAGACACTGAATGGAGCTAACAATGAACAATCTCTGAATGTATCCACTTTTGAAATTGCCTTATTCTGAGGGCAGCAGACAAGTCTTGACAAAAGACATGTAGTAGCAGAGCAGATGGAAAGGTACTTTGGAACTCAGCAAATACATTTCACTCTATAAATGTAATTACTGTTAAAAAACAACGTTCCATAACTTATTTTCAAAGCCCACTATTAGTTTGCATTATAGACAAACACTGGGTCGAATTAAATTAGCATAAGACTATATACAGACTCAGAACACTGAAGACATATCATTCCTTGATATCGCTAAGCAAGTTGAGTCAGAATTTCTACCTTGATTTACTGATTTCACCCTAATCTGAGTAATTTACAATAATAGACATATGAAATAAAGCTCTCCACCTGCCTCATGCCATGTGGTAAGTACAAAAATACATGCTTTCTATGATAAGTACTTTTGTGTACAGGTCCTTATGTTAAGGATTTTAGGGCTTTGGGGATCTTTTTCAGTTATTGCCCCATCTCCAGCTGAAGATGGAAAAAAACTGAATACAACAACCCCTATCCTCTTCTCTAAAGTAAGTCTCTTGCAATCCTAGCTGTGGCCAAGGGATCTCATTAAAATGAGAACTACGCAGCTACCTACTTAAATTTTTCTCATGCAAATCCAGTATCCAAAAGCTGTACTCAAAGTAATGAGGTGTAAAAAATGTAAATAGTATGTGATATAAATCAATTAGAACAAGATAATGGGTGATATTTATCACACCCTTACATGGCATAAGGATTGTGGTTATGCTAGTGAACGTCACCTACCCAAGCAATGCAGAAAATAGGATACAGTTTATGGAGTGAAACTGAAAATCTTCCTGGCAGTAACAATTGAGAAGTTGAACAGTTTAGCCTTACTTTTCAAGTTTTCACTTATTATCTTGCTTCATATTGTCTGTACAGATAAGTTCTTCCTCTTTAAAAGAGGAGAAAGTCTATAAATCAATGAGGTACAAGACTTATCTCAATTCAGACATGTATGGATTAAATAGGGTTACTAGAACAAAGATTGACTCATTTTCAAGGTCTTATAGTAAGCATAAGCAAACATGAATTAGATTTCCCCAGAGCAAAGCTGAAAACAGAGATGATGCTTCATATTCTCTTCTTTTATTCCTTCAAAGCATACCTGAAATTCATTAATTAACAGGGCAAAAACTAACAGAACCCATTAAAGAATTTTGCTAATATTTTTCTGGATTTTGGTAAATTTTCCAATGCACATTACATTGTATGTACTCCTAAAATTGCTTTGAGTAATTCCAGTATGCAATTACCACAATACAAGAGACTAATATTCCCATTACAGGTTACTGGCTCTATCATAGGTAACGTGGCAAAGCAAAACTGTATTAATAAAAGAATCCTTGAACAGCTCAGGTTGGAAGGGACCTCAGAGATCATCTACTCCAACCTTCCTGCCATGGCCAGTGATGCCTCTCAAGTAAATTTGGTTGCTAAAGGCCTCACCCAACCTGGGTTTGATCATCTCCAGGGAAGGGGCATCCACAGCCTCTCTGAGCAATCTATTCCGCAGTCTCACCAACCTTGTACTGAAGAACCTCTTCCTAACATGTAGTTTAAACCTCCTCTCCTTCAGTTTAAAATTGTTTCCCTTTGTCATGTCGCTAGATTTCCTTGTGATTAGTCCCTCTCCAGCCTTCCTGCAGGTTCCCTTCAGGTATTGGAAGGCAGATATAAAGCCTTCCCAGAGTCTTCTCTTCCCTAGGTTGCTAAGGTTACCTTAGTTCCCTCTTGTCACCAAAATATATGTAAAAGCATACACAGAACATAAATATGAAACAGTAAAGGATATCTGAATACCACAAGAAAAGTGAATGATTCTCCATTCCTTTGAGATCCAGTAAAGCAGCCTCTTAGAGAAATTGGCAAACAATAATGTCCAATATTTTCAGTGAAAGTTAGGAGTCTGTACACTTTCGAAAAGATTCTAGGACAAAGATTGTTCCCAGTTATAACAATTTAAATCTGGAGTAACCTAACTACAATCTACAGAGTTGTTCAGATTTACACTTACGTTACTTAAACCTTTTGTGACATGTTACACACTGAATTCAGAGTTTTCCTCTCTAAAGCACAGTACATACTAAAAGTATTTCAGGGACACTCTGGCATATTACTCTGTACGGCAATTCCATCTAACTTGCAATAAAGTAATTAAATATGCCCTAGCATGTTGCTGCAAAATTGATCACCACTTCCTTGTGAACAGCCATGCATTTCTATATAAAGATGAATGTTCCTTTCTAGAAATGGATCATTTCCAGATTAATGGGTAAATCGCTGTTCCTTGGAAATTAATACAACTGGGCCTACTTCTGCAGCAACTTAAATATTCACAAATGAAATGTAAATGCTTTCATCTTTGCTTATTGCCTTCCCACTCTGGTGAGGAAAAGAAAAAAAAAGAAAAAAGGAAATGTAATGAACACATTTTCTTGTCACTTCTGTGGGAAGAGTAACTTATAAAGCAGCGATGAGGTGTTGTAGATTGCAACATTACAACTGCGTTAAAAAAAAAATCATTAATCAAACCATCCATTACAATGAGATGCTGTATTTTTAACAAAAAGTATCAAGCAGAGTAATTTAATTTCTTTCTTTGAACCTCTAAAGATGAATTCATCCAATTTTCTTTCAAGAAAGATAAAAGGCTAGGACCTGTAAAGAAAAAGCTGAAGTTTTCCAACGGACACATTTGGAACATGACAAAAAACCTAGGTATTGCCAAATTTCAACAGTAGGCCAAAATGGAGTCCGGAGAGCTGAACCAGACCTTGTTAGTTGCTAGACATCTCACCAATCATAGACATTATACTTTACCTCCACTGTCTCCCTGCCACTCCTTTGAAACATGTTTTGACAGCATGATAAAAAAAGATGTTCCCTAAACTGGTCCCAAAATTTTATGGGGCATTAGTAATACTGAGCAAAATGTAAGTATTGCACAGTCTGGCTTATGAGTCTTAAATTCTAATTATACAGAATTACCTTAAATGATATTGTCTGTTTAGACCATAAAATCTGTTTTTCATTGCCTAGTAAACAGCATTTCCTTTTTAAAAAAAAATCTCTTTTTTCTCCTATTAAGTTTGCTATGAAGTACCACAGAAACTCAGCGTCAGTATATTGTGGTATTTGAAAGCATCTACAGGTTTAATGGCAAAAATTGACAGTTAAAGGGAATCTGTGAACATTGCTGTGTTTCTCCAACATGTGACTTTTATTAGATAAAAAAGTTCTAGATCATTAAGCAATTAACCTCTTCTTCCTGTTCTAAGTGAGGAAATTACTAATAATGGATCTATTTGCAGAAGGCAGAAGGGAAAGGAGAGAAGGTTATTTTTAATGGCTAAGGAAGACTAACAGCTAAGAATCAATAAGGAAATGACAAAAAGCTCAGTGGACCCCGGTGACTCACCAAGAGAGTATGATAAAAACTCTCTGGTTTATAAAGCCAGCTTATATGCCAAGTCTGGTGGTTTGAAATGTTGGTAGTATTTGTCTTGCAAACAGTAAGCTTAATTTATTCATTTCTGGGAGGGATTTGGGCCAGTAGAAGAGGTTTGGAGTTTTGGGTTTAGGTTTAGACATTGAAGTTGTAGCTCATTTACGTAAGAACCTTGTGATGAACCTCCGCATGTCTGTGTGTCTTTCTACGTGGGGTTTATATGTGGGGTAAATTAAATATCATGTTGGGTTTTTTTCCCCCAAATTGAGTAAGTTTTGAGTTTTGCCTGCAAATAGTGGTGGGTTTTCTTTTTCAAACCCTTCCTGTACTGTTGGGTTTTTTCAGCCCACTAGCAACTTTATTTAATTTAATAAGTTAATTTTGTCATCAAGACTTTAAAACTATTACACTCTGTGGAAAGGATCCTTAAAAATCTGCCAGTTCTGTCCTGCTCCTTTTCCCTGAAGGCAGTTTTCCTGAGGGTCTTATTGAGTAACTCCTTGAATAGCTGGAATTTTGCTTTCCTCAAATCCAGGATCCTGATTCAACTCCCTGCCTCAATGTAAGAATGTTTATTCAGGCAAAGATCACTTACCTTATTTAGTGTAACCAGTGACTGTGTTTCTAAAACTAAAGGACTGACATGAGAAATTAAGCAGGAGCACGTATTTCATATTTAGTGTTTCTGCAAGTCTGGACTGCCACTAACCACACCGTGCCACAGCAATGACATCAGAAACTTCAGCATCTTTTCTTTGGAAAAAAGCTCTCTTGACATGAGCACTTGTATGAAGAAAGTCCCAAACCACCATGTCAAAACAGTTATTTGAAGAACTTCCCTTGTAGACTTTATTAGGTTTCTGTATTTTTCCCCAAAGACCAGAATGTGCTCAAATGGTAAACAGAACACAGGAGTCTTGAACATTTGATACATCAACTAAGAAATAAGATTCGTTCACTTAATAAACTGACAATGGCCAAACAATCATATGGTATGAAATAAGCGTTTGCTTTCAGTAATATTATGATCACATAAGGTATGATTCTCCTTTAAACTGAGAATCATAGAATCATTAAGGAATGGAAGCGACCTTTAAAGATCATCTAGTCCAATCCCCCTGCCACAGCAGGATGACCTAGACCAAGTCATACAGGAACACATCCAGGCGGGTCTTAAACTTCTCCAGTAAAGGAGACTCCACAAATCCCCGGGGCAGCCTGTTCCAGTGCTCTGTCACCCTCACTGGGAAGAAGTTCCTTCTCACATTCATATGTTCCAGCTTACACCCATTGCCCCTTGTCCTATCACTACATGACATTGAGAAGAGCCTGGCTCCATCCTCCTGA
>JAOXOE010061643.1:0-31841 GCA_028565055.1 Phoeniculus purpureus | reverse complement strand
CCCCATCCCCGCTCCTCTGCCCGCACCTCCCGTCACCGCGCTCCGCGGCACAGAGAAAGGAAAAGCAGCGAAAGCCCTTCAGACCAAGGCGGGAGGAGCGGGAGGAGTAGGAGAAGGAGGAGGAGGAGGAGGGCGGGGGGACGGAGCCGGCGCGGCCAGCGAGGCGCGGGGGGCTCGGCTCCCCCGCCGCCTGATAGCCTCCCGAAGAAACCGGAGAAGCTCCTTCACCGAGTCCTCTGCCTGACTCCCCGTCGCCACTGGGAGGCAGGACGGCCGCCCTCCCCGTCGGGCTGCCGCGGCGGGCGATCGGGCTCTAGCGGCACCGACCCCTCGCTGCTCGCCCGCTCCCCAGACACCACGGGGAGAGACCCTCATCCTTCCACGGAGGGACCTGTGCACAGGGGTGTGCAGGATGAGTGAAGTGGGGGATCTCGTGGGACACGCCTAGAAGTGCATCGTCCTTCCCCAGGGCCACGATGGTTTTTTGCAAGCTGCCGGCTGGCCCCTTGTCTGATAATTAAAGTCCGGATCCCAGGTGCACTCAATTCTCTGCCCTCTAACCGGTGCCACCCAAAAAGATTAATCAATCCTCATTGCCAGGTCCTGTCCCCAAAAGGGCAGGATTTGCTTTCCCAACACTGGGATTCTTGCAGTAAGAACAAAGTGGGGGAAACTGAGGCACGATCGAGCCTGGTGCACTGTGCAGCCTGGCACAGGGGGTGGCGGCAGCAGTATGAGGGAGCTGTGGCTGCAGCCTCATCGTCTCTGGACAGTCCTACACCCTGTCCCAGGGAAGGACAGCAAATCCAGCATCACCATTTCTCCTTGTGCAGATGAGTCTCTCCATGCTCCAGGAGAGACATTCATCCTGCCTTGCCCTGTCAGTACCCCAGCACAGGGAACAGAGCTGCCTCTGGGTTTCACTATGATGCCAGCACAGAAGACCCCAGTCCCCAGACCAGCAGTAAGACCAATAGATGTTGTAATGATGGAGGTGGGATTAAACAGGTCAAGCAGAGTCAGTTCTTTCTGATGCAGGTTCCTCCTTTGGGCCAACACTAAAGCCATGTGGATCAGTCCGTCCCCAGGACACATCCCTTACATGTCCCACCACAGGTGGTAAGCTGAGGACATCATGCTAAAATGGAGCTCACGCAGAGACTGGGGACTTCAAAAGCCTCCTGTGAGCACATGGGACCAGAGCTGGCCAGCATGAGCTGGTTGAACAGGAGAGCAGTGCCGCATCACATGCCACACAGAGGGATAAAGCGCCATCATCATCGTTGATGTGGATCATGATGTGATGTGATGTTTTGGGCCAGAGATTGCACAGATATCTTTCCCCCTGGTGAAAGTGGAACCCTGCCATGTTTTCTGCAGGAGAGATTTAAGGGATAAAACACTCTCTGCTCGGTCACCCAGCTTGGCCCCTGCAGGCCCACGGCCGCTTCCCATCTGGAAGCTGGCAGAAGCCAAAGATGCTGAAAATGTGGATAAGGAGAGCAGCTGGAGCCCGGGACACATCCGATCAACCCCCAGTGCCGCAACCTAATAGAGAGCCATTAGGTAAGGTAGCTTGCAGCTCCCAGAGCTTCCTGAAAGAGATAGAAAGCCAGTGAAGCAGAAGAAAACCACACATCTCCAAAAGCCACACTTTCCCCAAATCTCAGAGGGGCTCTGTGAAGAAAGGCCCCATTGGCTGGAAGTTGCAGGCATGGGGGTCATTAGCACTAATAGCCAACAGCAGTGTTGGCTTCCGGAGAAGCTGTGCAAGCAAAGTTTGCTGGTTGCCCAGGTAATACCAGCAATGATTTCCATGACGCTGGGTGATCATCGTGATGTGCGTGTGAGCAGAGCTGTCGCGGGGACCCCAAGGCTTTAGGAGGCTGTCAGCAGGCTGAGTGAAACACTGGCCAAAATAGGGGATTTTGCAGGGAAATGGTTGCTCGGGAGGAAGGAACTGGTTTTTAAGAGGGAGAGGGTGTTTACTGAGGGTGAAGCAGCTGATTTAAAGGGTCTCTGGGAGCAAGAGGGAGGGAGGGAGGTATTAGCTCACAGGCATAAAGTGCATGCATCAAGCCAGGAGGAAGCTGAACCTAAGGGCATGGCATGGAGGACCACCCCCTTGGCCAAGTCCCCGGTGCACAGGGCAAGACCTGGCAGGGGCTGTCTCTGTGTGGAGCTGGCTTTGTTGGCTGCAGCCTGCAGCCCTGCTGAGCCGTCAGCTCATCTTCATCAACTAAGCAACACAGCCACTAGCTTTATCCCCAAAGAGGTGGCTACAAGAGGGAAATCCTACAAATCAGCACCCACACTTCCCACATTCCTGGCAGGACCTCTAGGTAAATTCAGGTCAACAGGGACCTCCCAAGAAAAAGCAAAGAATGTGCTCGTAACATCTGCAGGTACTTCTGGGGATGTGTGTCTGGGCGAGGAGCTCCACTAGGCTTTGGCCACAAGCCTTGGAGGATGTAATGAAAATTTCTTCTGCAGTGACACCACCACCAGGTCTACAGAAGAGTGTCTCTGTGCCTGCAGAAATAGGATACGGGTGGTTCAGCACCAAGCACGGAGGGATTCGCTGAGCGCTGACACAATAAAAGAATTGTTTCTGGCAGGCCGTGGCGGTCTGGAGGAGATCCTGTCTGTCATGGCCAGAGAGCCCAACAGACTCAGATCCCTTGACTGCAGGGGTGCCAGGTCCTGCATGACGAGGAGGAGGGAGGAAGCCATCACCATCACCAACGTGAAGCAAAGCCATGGGAGCCTCCCTGAGCACAAGGAAGCTTTGGGATGCAATCACCTCCTGGGGAAAGCTGGCTGTGGGTGGCTGGAACCCCAGAGCTACCCAGGGAAACCCTCCTAGAGGCAGACACATTTGTCTCAAAAAGTGATTTTTGTAGTACTTTCTGTGCAGGACCGAGCAGGCTCCAGGACTGACGAGTGAACAGAGGAAAGGATGTTGTTTTAGAGTGGGTGCCCCGTTTCAAAAGGCTCTGCTGGGGCAGGAAGGTTCCTGCCAGCCAGCATCTCCTGCCTGTGTGCCCTGAGTGCTGCCAGACTGGGTTTCGCTGCTTTCAAATCAGCAGTTAACACTCGACATCATCAGCTGGGAAGAGCTGAAAGGGAAGGAAGGCTGTCAGGATGAGCTTCCATGACACACTACAGTGCTGTCCCCTGCTTAGAGGCAGAGGAGAGGCAGAGCTCCTGCCACTGTCCCTGGGGGTATGTGGGGTGCGACATCCCCTGAATTCTCCAGCACACGCTGGAGAAACCTGCTCCTCTCCAAAACTTCAGCCACTGAAGCTGGTGATGTTCCAGGCAGGGGCAGAGCTAGAGAAGAGGCTCTCCTTGCATGGGTCTTCACTAGGGGCGAAATATCTTTGGTCATCAGCATCCTGCTGGGAAGTCTTGAGCTTTCCCAGACTCACTTCTAGGAGTGAGATAAGGGTGACCAGAGCTGGGTGCTGAACTAATGTGCAGTAAAGCGCTGCTCCCATCCACACATCCCTCATGGGCTCAGAAGATGAAGGAACCCAAAGGAGATCTTGGGCTTCAGGTGTTCATGGTGGAGGGCTAAAGCAGGGGAAAGCTAAATGCGCTGAGGGGGACAAAAGGATGCAGTGACAGCACCTAGCGCTGCCTCCAGCCACCCTATTTCCATCCCAGTGTGCACGAGGGTTTTGTTCCCCGCCTGCACTTGGTGCTCCGGCTGTAAAACGGCTGTAAAACAGCAACTGTGCCTCGTAACGGCTTATAGGAAACACAGAAGCATATGTGCCTTTACCATTACGATCATAATTGCAAACATTAAAAAGTCGAGATTTGCAAGCTCTCAGCTTCCCAATGACGGCTGGATTCGAACCCTAATGACATCCAGAAGACTCAGGAGAAAATCAGCTTGGAAGCAAGGGCTTATTTTTAATTTACGCTGCGGTGCGGGCAAGCAGGAGCTGGGCCGGCAACCCAAGCTCCCCCAGCTGCTGCTGTTAGAGGATAGCCATGCCCCCAGATATGGCAGCAGAGCCCCTGAGCATGGGCTGCAACCCCCAGGGTCCCAGCAGGGCTGGCAGCGTTTAGAATCTGCATTTTTGATTCATCCTGGAGACCATGCTGGTGGCAAAGGGTCACACTGGGAAATGCTCCCCCTGCACAGGCTCTTGGTACCCAGCAGCTCTCTAGTCCCAAGGGCTTTACTGGCGTGACCTATAGAGTGTGTTATGCATGAGTGTGGAGCCTTCTCAACTCCCTTTACACTAATCCGAGATCTGTGACAGTCAGAAGGATGTTGGACCCAAAAACATCCCCTTATCAGTCCCTGCAAGCAGAGCAGGAACAGCCCAGCGCCAAACCTCCCTCCCATACTGGGCTTGTGCAGCTAGTCCCTTCCACTATCCTGGGGGCAGCCTGAGCATCCTCTGCTTCCCAGCCTAAAGCAAATTTCCACAAGCTTTTTCGAATATTAAAAGGCCCTTTGAGCACACCTGGAAGTGCCAGTGCTCAGCACATCTTATCCCGGCTTATCCCTGGCTGCACTCCCCCTCCCCAATTCTTCACATCTGAGCATCGTTTTACAAGGTGCTGATTCAAACCCCAACCATTTAGGGCAAAACACACCCAAGCAGAGAAGGAATGAGAGTGGCTGTCCTCATGGGAGGCATCCCCAGGGCTGGGGGACACGGATGCATGTAAAGGAGGGTCCAACGTGGAGTGGGCAAGAGGCAGCAGGGCCAGCCCCAGGCTGCTTTTGCCAACGTGGAGCAATAAAATCCAGGCTGTGCCAACGAAAGGGACCCAACGCTTTCCCCCTGTGTCTCAGGACCCGAGATGGCGGTGGCAGGGGGATGTGTTCCTGCGGCCAAGGCAGGGCTGGCGGGATGAGGCCATATGGCCGAGAGCAGCATGCGGCATATCCTGCCGGGGCAGACCGGCAGCAGCAGGCAGAGCATCTCCTCGGGAAGGGCTCTGGTGCCAAGTGCAGGATCTGTCGCAGGCGCTGGCTCGCTGTCAGGTGCGTTCTGGTGCCATGGGGCTTGGAGCCTGTGGGGCAGCATGGCTGGTACGGGGGTATGGCTCCATGCAAACCAGATACCCCTCTTCATCCCTGGGCACCAGGGAACATGGTGGGGGAAGTCAGGCTGGTTTTCAACCCCACCAAGTGGGGTTTGGGCTGGGCAGGTGCAACAGTATGTGCAGATGTAGTCGGGTGTAGGCGCTGATGAGTCATGGTGGGCATGAGGAACATGGCTGTGGAAGGGGATTCAGCCAGGTAAATAAGCTGGTGGCCATCCATCATCCGTCTTAGGGAGAGGTCAGGTGGACACTCTGTGGTCAGGAGAGCCCTGGGGAGGGAATGAGCTGGCCAAAGTGGCTGTAGCAGCAGATCTGCCTGTCCATCAGGAAGGCTGGCCAGGGCAGCCTGCTGGCACCTGAGCAGGGCTGTCCAGTGCCTGCAGACTTCCCAGCAAGTGAATGAAATCTCCTTTTCTTCTACAAGGACAAAGTTTCGACATAGAGACAGACTGGCTAGTGGGACACTGGCAGCAGGAGCATGCCCACCTCCTCTTCTGCCAGCTCTGCCTGGTGCTGGGGGACAGGCTCCTCCACTGGGGGCGTGAAAGGGGCTCAGCATCTCCCTCCTGTTATGACAACTCTTCCAGCAAAGGCTGGCCCCAGACTTCCATTCCTGCTTTTGCTTGAGGTGCAAAGGGGTGAAAGAACAACCCGAGATGTGACCTCGGACACAGGACTCGGACAGGCTTCGGGCAGGGCTTGTGAGCAGATCTGGGCAGGAAAGGTCCTTAACTCGTACCAGGGGAGGAGAGGCCCAGCAGATCAGGTTTGCTTTTCACATGGCAGAGGACACAGGTGAGCAGGAAGGCAAAGAAAACACAGACACGGACGTACTGCCCCAGTGCTTTGCCTCTGCATGGAGCTGTCACCTCTGAGCCCATCACCTTCCTCTGGCCACTCTGTTCTGGATTCATACCAAGCTCTTCCCCTGTCCACCAGCAGACCATGGGCTCTGTTTGCCCTTGGCTTCCCGAGAGCACTCTTGGGGTGGATGCACTCGTCCTTTGATGTCTCTTTGTCCTGGATTAGGGAGAAGGGAGAAAGCTTTGCTATCAGAGGGCTGGCAGTGGGCAGAGCTCCCTCGCCCACTGGGAGCCTACGGGCTCTCAAGCCAGCTTCATTTTGGACTGATCCCCTTTGCAAGTGAGACCTGCTGAAGACAACCCAATCCTATTAGTGTCAGGGATTTGCTTCAGGTCTCCTGTCATTAACCCAATGACACTTCACTGTGCAGTAAGCTTCTGTCTTTTGGGAGACTAAAAATCAAATGTGCCGCTTTCCCCCCGCAGCCTCACTGCAGGAATCAGGAGTCACCTTGGTGCTCCCATTGGATACGGCATTTGCCATCTACCTCCCAAATCCCAGCCCAGGGACAGGACAGATGCCACCAGCAGCAGGGCTCTGGGTGAAGCAAGTCCTGTGTTTGTCACTTAGGGGTGCCACTGAATCCATGATGGCTTTGAGCCCCTCAGAAAGAAGGGTAAGAACAGGCAGAGCCAGACCAAGGGCTTGTCCAGCCGTGGGAAGCATCTCTGAAAGTGACCAAAGGGAGATGCAAAGGAGATGTTAAAAGGACAAATATTTAATGAGCCTTTCCCCTGGACCACCTCCTCACCTCCAGCAAGCTGGAGCTGGAAGACTCCTGACCCAGGGTTGACTGTCCCTCCACACGTCAGAGTCACTGCACAGAGCTTAAGGCCACTGCAAGCTGGCAGGGTGACATTCATCTGAATCAAGTATTTTTGGGGTAAAAAACCCTGTATAATATGAGAAAAGCTGTGACTGCACACCTTGGTGCAGTCTAGAGGTGAGACAAGAGCAAATTAACAAGCAGCTTTGAGATGGACAGGACATTGGGTGGGCGCACACACACTGGGTCAGCAAGAGCCCAGTGGACAGGTGACAGCAGAAACTCCCGTGACCAAGGATGCAAGAGGACCCATGGAAAGTCTTGTGAAAAGGAAGGGAAGAAAAAGATGTTGAGATACTGACTCCCAACAAATTATGTCTGAAGATCACAGAATCACAGCATGTTATGGATTGGAAGCGACCTCAAAAAATCATCTAGTCCAATCCCACTGCCTAGATCAGCTCACGTAGGAACAAGTCCAGGTAGGTGTTGAATGTCTCCAGAGAAAGAGACTCCACAACCTCTCTGGGCAACCTGTGCCAGTGCTCTCTCACTCTCACTGTAAAAAAGTTTTCCCTTGTGTTTACGTGGAACTTCCCATGCTCCAGCTTGCACCGTTGTCACTTGTTAATGAGAAGAGCCTGGCTCCGTCCTCATGACACTCTCCCTTTCTGTGTTTGTAAACATTAATGAGGTCACCCCTCAGTCTGCTCTTCTCCAAGCTCAAGAGCCCAAATTACCTCAGTCTTTCCTCATAAGGGGGGGTGTTCCACTCCCTTAATCTTCTTTACGGCTCTGCGCTGGACTCTTTCAGGCAGTTCCCTGTCTCCCTGGGCTAAGGGGCTGTCTGTGTGAGGTTTGTGAGTGCCAAGGCCAGACAAAGGGCTCCGTTCCACAAAGGACAGGCTAAGAGGGCAGTTGTGCAGCAGGAGGAGTAGGACTGAATTAAGAAGAGCAGAAGTAAAACTGGAAGTCCAGACGGTGAGAGGTATGTGGTATCCGAGCGTCTCAGGCTGGAGCAAGCCAAGCATTGCTAAAAACGTGCCAAAGCAGCAGAGCAGGCTTAGGGTGGAGGATGAGACGGGTCTGCTCTCCCTTCTGCACTGTCTGAGTGCAGTGGCTGAGGCAGCAGGGACAGAGACCCACACATGTGGGATCCCACAACGGGGTGCAGGTGGAGAACATGGCAAATCCTTCCATGTGCCGCCGACAGAGCAGGCGGTGACCCAGCAGTCTGTGATCATATTTGAGCCTCCCAGGCCCTGCACAGGGCAGGTGCTAATCCTCCCATGGGTCGCTTTTGGGGGAGTCACAGTATAACAGAACGACCTCACTGGCACCGCCATTGGCCTTGCCCTTTACTTCGTCAGCCTTTCGTGGATGATGATGACGATGCTCTTGCCCCGGAGGCGATGGGTTTAAGTGCAGGGCTGTGGTTGCCGGATTGAGAGTTGTAAATGCAGGATTGTGGCTGCCCTGCTAGTGGTTAAACCTTGCCAATATTTGTGACAACCCACAGAGGTAATTGCACATGCGAGGAGAAAAATAAACACTTGGCATCCACCAGCGGCGCCTTTTCCCTCTACCACAGAGAATGCAGCAGTCTTGGGCCAGGTCCGAGATAGGTGTAAAAACTACCAGCCTTTTTAAGGAGGGAGCAGCCAGCAGAGCTGGAGCAGTTGGCCCTGGCACCACTGGGAAGGGGACACTGCTGTGCACCAAGTCTAGGAGAGGAGCTCGGCCAGAGGGTCCCTTTGCCAGGTCCTGTTGAGGCATGGGAACCAGGAACCAGACCTTGGGCAGCACAGAGCTGGCTCAGGAAGCTGCTCCCTGGTGTGTCTGGGCACTGCTGTGTGATCACGCACCTCGCTGAGCACAGCATGGTCAGAAGCATCATCCACTTTCTGCTCCCTTAACATTCCCGAGACAAGACCTTGGGAGATACGGAAATGCAGAGCACTAAGCATTTGGAGATGCGGGAGCTCTCTTGCCCTGTTTTGTCCCTATTGAGAGAAGGCCAGAGCCCCTATCTCATGGTGAGGGCTGACAGCTTGAGACTGCTCTAGCTGAAGTATCTCTAACACTTTAGATGAAGCAGAAAACCCCGGACACCTGCCCCATCCCGCAGCGAGAAAGTAGTTCATGCACCAGGGATGCCTCACAGCAGAGTGCTCTTTAGTGGGGCAGGGTACGGATCAGCATCGACCTCACGTTAAATGTTCAGCTCATATTCTCACGTTGTCCTTCAGCCCTGAACAGGAGCCTGCTGGCTGCATGGTGATGGTGGCCACCACCAGCAGCCTGCCTTTGGCAGGCACCAGGGCCAGTTGGAAAAGGGGCAGGCGGGACGGCAGCTGTGGGCAAATGTCATCCTCGCCGAGCAGCCGGATTGCAAAGACAAAAAAAGCTCAGTCTTAAAAATTAGCAACACCTGAGCAGCCCTTCTGCCATCTTCCACATCATCGCCAGAGACATTTCTCCGCTGCACCGGCTTTACCCCGGGGGACAGCTGCCTTCACAAGCAGCGCTGCCCCCGCTGCTGCTCCTGTGCCACTTCCTCCCCCCCAAGCCATGCAAGGAGGATCTGGTGGCTCTAGAAATCAAAGGGGATGGAGCCCCACTAGCCCTGCCAGGTTCCACCTCCACACAAGCGCCTGTGGGGCTCTGCCTTCACTGACAGGGGTTTCTAGTTCTCTTGCTCACAGAGCAAAGTCTTGCAGAAGTAAAATGAGTGTAGCCTGGAGGCTCAAGAGCCAGCAATGAAACAGTAAGTCCCAAACTTCACTTGTTCCCTTTTGTTTTTCTTTTAATCTTGACAACGCGATGCCAGTTTTTGGCTTTCCACAGGCCTGGCTCCCACCTCGAGGTGCCTGAAGGCAGCACTGTGGTGGGGACCCCTGGGACAGCTGCTGGTGGCCTGGGAGGACTTTGCAGTATCCTGCTGCAGCAAAGATCTTTTCCCACCAGAGTGGGCGAGTGGAGCTGCCCCCACCCATCCCATCCTCCCTGGGTGCAAGGGGAGGGCAGGCAGGCTGCTGACCCCCTCTCTCCAGCCAGCTCGCACCAGGGGGTGCATCGCCACCTGCACAGTGACTGGAGATGCAGCTCCTCTCCAGGATGTCTCGCAGCGAGCCGGTCCCTCTCCTCTTGCCTCTTCCCCGGGCCAGCCGTGCTGCATGGCTCTGTGCAAGCGTAGCGGGAGGACAGATCTGAGGAGACAGGAGGCAAACGAACTCCCTTAGATGCGATGGAGGCGACTGCCTGGTTCTGTCAGCCATCGCCGCCCCGCACCCGCCTTGTCTCCTGCCGTTTTTCTCTCTCTCCGGCTATAAGATGTCACGAGGATTAGGCCCAGATCTCCCCTGGGTGCTGCAGCTCACCCCCTGCTTATCTCTTGGGGTCACCTTAGAGGCTGGTTCTGCCCCCTCCAAACTGAGTGCCAGATGCAAAGGCGACTGTGTTGTGAACCGCTCCCTCAAGACACCAGGCATGGGCACGCATGGAGCTCTGTTGCCACAAGTGTCCTGGCCTGGTAACTGGCTAGCGTGGCTGCTGGAAGCAGGAGGCATCTCCCTCCCAGTGCACCTCATCCTCTTCCTGAAACGACTCAGAGTGACCATACTTGTCCCTGACACTCCAGGGCCAGCTCTGCTGCACTGTACCCAAGGGTCTGGAGCCGTTTCTGCTGCCTTTTTCCCCCACACCCTGTCAAATTGCCTCTGCCACTACCAAAGTGGCCACGTTTGTCCCAGTCATCCAACGAGAGAGCCCAGGCATTAACTGCAGCTGCCGCTGCCAGAGCAGGGGATGTCTCTCGTGGGTGCCCAGGTCACCGCAGCGCTTGGCTGGGGTGGAGAACAAGAGGAGACAGCGTTGGGTCTGCAGGTAAATGTGCTCCAAGACAGGCAACGAGGGAGCAAGGGCTGCCGCATCTTTATTCCCTCTTGACCCATTTAAAGCAAGCTCCAGTGACTAAGGAAGCTGGCAGGAGGATAAAAATACCTCCCACATATTCCTTAGGAAGCCAAGGACAGAAATAGGGGTGCCATCACCTCTCTGGAGAGTGGTTGCGGTCACCTGGTATTTTGCAATCCCAAAAGTGGAGTCTCCTGGGGCCTCTCAGCAAACTTGGCCTCATCGGGGGCTCTGAGCCTCCCGCCACGCGTGATCCCAAGACCCAGGTCCTTTGTGCTCTCCTTGCCTTCCTTAGGGACAAAGCAGCAGCAAAACCCCTCGAGAGAAGGGAAGTGTCATGGAGGGACATGTTGCCTGCAGACCCTGGCCACGAGGGTCCCCATGCTGCTGCTAAAATGCCTGTCACCACTCTGCTCGCCCTGTTGGGGCTTCACCCTTGTGTGGGACAGATCTTGGGACTCTCTTCATCTCCGTGGCCTGAACTGCTCTAGGTGCAACGTTGCTGTCTCAAGGGAAAACACACCCGAATGTACTGTGCCCCCAGGCAGGGCTATTCTTATTCTCGGGCCAGCCCAGGTGTGTGGGAGGGGGATGAGACCTGATGGTCTGGACTTGTCATCTCCATTCCACCAGCGCCTGCTGGGGTGGGCGAGCTGGCTATCAGTGTTGGGCATGATGGTGGTGGGATTTTCGATGGAGTGATGACACCCTGGAGCATAGGTCGTATACCTGAGCTGAGAGTCACCATGGAAGAGGTGGTCGCTGGCTGTGCAGCAGGGTGGCTTGATACATCCTGCAAGGCTGGCAGCTGGATTGCTCCACAGCCCTCAGCTGACTGCTGGATTGAGTCTGGGGACCAAAGGGATCTATCCTGGACCAGATCACAGAATGAGTCAGGTTGGAAGGGCTCTTAAAGATCACGTAGTTCCAACCTTCCTGCTGCAGGCAGGGACATCTCTTACTAGACTTTGTTGCTCAAAATCCCACCCAACCTGGCCTTGAGTGCTTCTGGGGTGGGAATAAGAGCCATCTAAACGACATGGTTGTGAGCAGAGCATGGTGCCCACCATTCCAGACGAACTCCTGCTGCCTCCCATCCCACCACTTGGCAAGGGGGACAGCCCTGGGCTGGTGGCACAGCAAGGTGCAGGTTGGTGGTGGTAATCCAGTGCTGCCTTCCCAGCCTCTCGGTGTTGGCTTTTGCACTGGGAGCAGGCTCTGCACTCATCTCCACAAGCAACATAACAGAGATGAGCAAACACACCTGCTACCTAGTAGTTTATTTGCTCTTCTTCAGGTCACGCAGCCTCATGCTGCTTTATTAAACCTTGGAAAACATCTTTTGCAAGCAGCTGCAGTGTTGAATGATCCTGGTTTCTTAGCAAACCAAAAGGTCTTCAGCCAAGCAAGCAGACTGCAGCAGACATCCTGTGCCTGACTGCAGTTCAGTGGGGAGCTAAAGCCAGCGCAGGAGGGTGCTGTGGCCTTTGGGCAGGCAGCCCAGGCTCACAGACAGCAGCAGGTCACCTCATGGTGTAGCACAGAGAGACGTTGTGGAGACATATCACCCACCCTCTCCAGTGGGCACAGGTCCCACTGGCTGGGCACGGGGATGAGGGCTGGCGTGGGGCCAGACATAGTTGCCGGGCCCCCTGAATTCAAGAAGGCAGCACTCAGCTCTTGTGGGGCTTGTTAATAATTTGTCAATAAAAAGCTGGAAGCTCAGGTCAAAGGAGCAAAGTTCAGCAAGGATATGGCAAGCTCAGGGTCTCCCCAACTTCTCCCTTGGCACAGGCTCCCTGCCAAGAACCGAGAAGATTTGTCAAGCAGAGAGGAAACAAGCCTTTCCTGCCTACGGCTTTCACGGACCCATCTATATCCAGACTCTGGGTGAGCATTAGGAGGAGGCTGAACACTGAGGCAGTGTCTTATGGGCGCAGCGTGCAGGGCAGGCACCACCAGGAACCCGAACGTTACTGTCCCTGAAGGACTTGCCCACTCAATATATCCAACCAGACGCATGAGCAGGCTGTGCAGGGCAATACCTTGCTGCTAGTGAGGGTGTAGGTTGGTCTCCTGAAGCATCAGAGTTATTGGGAGAAGCAGTATGTGCTGAAATAGGCAGTCCTGCTTACTAAATCTGTAATTCCAGCTCTGGCTATATTTTCATCTTTCTAATAATAAGTGCAAATGTAGTAGGGATGAATCACAGGCTGCAGGCTTCAGGGTTTTTTCCCCCTCCTTTCTCTGTGAATCCATCAAGTGGAGGAGAGGGGTTGGCAGAGAAACAGAGCTCAGACCTGGGGGAGATCCAATCCCAAGCAAGTTGAAACCCATCCCCTCACACCTCTGCGTGGTGTTGATCCCAGCCACGAGCTGGCCATCCCTCCAGCTCCGGTTGCCTCCATTTCATCCAACCAGTGGAACACCCCACCACAGGGATATTTCCTTCCCATACCCATCTGCATCCCACAGCTTGTACATCCCCATATCTGGGTGGTCGGGCACCGCTGGATTTGCCTGCTGGGAATTTTTTCCCTTGTTGCAGGGACCTTTTGCAAATGTTAATGCTTCCCTTTCGCTGGAGAGCTCTTCAGCTGATCTGCCAGAACACATTTCACACGCTTCTCCTAAAATTATGCCCTTTGCTTTCCCCAGCGCTCAAGCTGAAGTGAAGCCCAGCGTGCCGGCGGCATGCAGGGGTTGTCGTAGCTCGCTGGCTGCGCCCGGCTCCAGGGGTGGCGGAGCAAGGGGTTAAGTGCTGCCCAAGTGAGCATTTGCTGGCTGGTGGCTCCCAGGGCAGAAGACAGGAGATATGGGGGGCTGGGAAGTGCAGAGTCAGGGAGCTGTGGGGGGACAGCTGGAACCTGCATCTACCTACCCTGTTGCTTGAACTTCATGGGTGCCCTCAATGGAGAGAGGAGGATGGATCAGAGCACCCCTTGAATCAAGACTTGTTTCAACCCTTCTTCTAGCATGGCACACAGAAGTTGACGTCCAAAGTGCATCACAGTCCAGGCTCAGACATTTCAGCTGGAGGTGGCTCTGGGTTTGGGCTGAAAGCAAGGGATGAGCTTGCGATTAACAACTTCCAGACCAGCAAACCCCTCCAGTTTCTCTCTGCTGGAGCCCATCCATACTGGGTTGCACATACTCCCCGTAGCCACCTCCTGCATTGCCACCACCACTCTTCAGGATAGGGATGGGGACATGGGGTTGTGCCCCAGCAGGTCTCTGTGGCTGAGAGAGTGGAGAGACCTGGCTATGGTTCGAGAGATGGCAGGTGGAGGGGTGTCCCACAGAAAGTGACCCCAGGGGCAAGGGGGTCCATCCTGAACCCAGTACCCAGTTGATTGTCATAGGAAGTTGGTGCTTAGGGGCCCCTTTCACTGCTGCCCACATGGTCATTCACATCACTGGAGCTGGGGTGAGACTTAGCTGGGCAGGTAAGCACTGAGGAGGGGTCAGCAGCACTCCCAAGGAACTGGCCTGGCACAAAACCCACTGCTTTCCAAGTACCTGCACAGGGCTCTCAGCAACCCCCTGGTGCAGTATGCCATGCCTGGCACCTCTGCTCTCCCTACAAACCTCCAGCTCTCTCCATCTCCTCTACCCCTGCATTCTTGACCTCCTACCATGTCCTCCACATCTCTCTGCATTCCCTAAGTCCTTCTATTCTTCTGCATCTCCTGGATCCTCTGCTTCCTTCCATCTTCTGCATCCCACCACAGTCCCTATAACCTCCCAAATCCCCTGCATCCCCTCTTTCTCCCACCCCACACAGGGGTTTGCCATCACCCCTGTGGGTTACAGGGAGTTTACCATCACCCCACCAACCACCCTAAACCGCAAATGAGAACACTCAGGGGTTACCCTCCACTGGCAGGACTCTCCACAACCCCTGGTTTCCCCTGGTGGGAAATGCCATGGGGGGAACTGGGTTTAGCCCTGCCACTGGTCCACCTCAGCCAGCGCTGGCAGTGAGCAGTTAGCCACTACTACGGTCTCTGTGGTTAGCGCTGATTAACTACATTTTAAATGACTCATTGGGGAATTTGTGTTATCTTTTTTTTTGTAACTCACAGTGTCACTGCAGGGTACAAAGTTTGCTTCATGGAGTTTGTTTCCAAGGAAGATAAATGACTGAGGAGCTGAATAGCAAACCAGAAACCCAAAGAGACTGTTACTGGGAATACGCTGGGAAAAGTCACCACAGTTAGCAGTGAGGGGTGGAGCAGACCCAAGAGGGATTTGGCAGGAGGAGATTGAGGGCGACAGGTCTTAAGGGACTGGAGTTGTGGTGGGGCTCTGTGGGAGGCTTGGAAGTTGATGTCAGGTCTTGCCCCTTGTTCCAGTCACCTACTCCTGCCCCTTCTGCATCCCCTCGCCTCAATGGGCTTGTCCAGTGTCGAAAAATATTCCCACTCCTTTGGAACGGCAGAGGCTTCCAGCATCTCCCACTGAAAATAAGCCAGTACCCCCGCAGCGGGAGGCCAGTGATGGCCACCAGAGGCCAGTGGGGGTGGCCATCGCTGTCCCTTCAGTGCCCATCCTTGCCGCCACTGTGCTTCAGGGAAGGGTACCGGGCCCCCTCCACAAGGGCTGTGCTCCTTAGCGGAAAGCCCCGGGGATGTTCAGAGACCAGGCAGACCTCTTAGCCAGGGCAGGCTGCATTTAAAATTTAAAACAAGAAAGAATTCTTTTAATTTACGGGAAACCCAAGTTTATGAGCACTGGGCTTAAATAACCCACTTCAGAATGGCCCTGACCTCATGAAGGAATTAACAGCCTTATCAAAATCCTTACCCAAAGTACTGTTGCTATCAGAGAGTAAGAATCGCTGGGGTTTTGGAGGAAGAAAACGCTCTTTTGCATATCACCCCTACCACAAACTCCTATTTAAATTGCCACCCTGAGCTCGGTCTCGGCCGCAGTTTCTGGCTGCAGGTGCCTTCATCCCGGAGTTCCGCCGCTCTGCGAGATGCTGGTGCTTCTCAAATCAGGAAGCAGCATCTGGGTGGCGGGACCCAGTGAGGATGCAGCCCCCGTAGGGAAGGAAACAAGGCAGCCATCTGCATCATTGAAACTGTTCAGGATGGAGGCGGGGAGAAGAGGATGGGGGAATCTCCTGAAAAATCCCACCTGTACTTCCCTGACTGCAGCCCTCCTCCCGTGGCTGTCACCCAAAGCCCCGCACTCGCCCATCGATCCGGGCTCAGAATAGCTCCTGCCAGCAGCCGGCTGACACTGGAGATGCTGGATGAAGGACACGGGGCCTTGATGCCGTGACACCCATCTGCCAGCGACATCCCTCCCACAACGCCGGCTGCACCTCGGGTTCCCAGCACAGCCCCACACTCAGAACAAGGGGGAAAAAGCACAACACTACATTGAGCGGGTGGAAGACGAGAGGACGTAACACAGGGTTATAGGAGGGCAGGTTCTGTCATGTCCTCCACCTCTGGCATCTGCCCACTTACCCCTTTGTCGGGGGTTCAAAACGATACCCTCACTTTTGGGAGTCTTCCACACCCCGTATCTTCTCCCACAGTCCTATGGGGATGGCACCCCAGGGTAGGCAACCCCCCAGCAGGAGGAGAACCCTGCATCCCCTGGAGGTGTCCCGGAGGGTGGGGGTGGGGGTCAGTCCCTGCCACCTCGGTGCCCTGACAGAAGCACAGAGGCTCTCCCTGCGCAATCTGCCTGTCACCGCGCATCACTTCAGGTGTCAGCTGGGGTTTGTGTCACTCTGCAGGGCACTCCCCATGGCTGCCAGCTAGGACCAGGATGAAGAGCAGGTTTAAATGACCCCATTTGCTGTGGAAGGGGGACAAGTAACTCTCAAAGCCCAGGGGACGTGCAGGTGTGCCCTGTGCCTGCCTTGGGGCTTCCCCTTGGAGGATCCACTGAATAGGGTCGGGCTGACATGGGGCTGAGCATCCTCCTGCATCGGGCTGGGCATTGTCCCGGTCCCTCGATCTCTGGGGAGTAACAGCTTGTGCAGAGGCTTGGGCACCCCAGCAGCACGCAGAGCAGCCACCAGAGATAGGAGGGGGGTTTCCTTCACGATCCCTGCTTCTCCCTCTGCCCTGGATGCCACTTGGCAGGTGGCTCTGGGGACAGGAGGCATTCCCCTGGGGCTCATGCAAGGGGCTGAGTGCAAGTACTTGAAGGGGTTGGGCTGCAGTTTTGGGGGTGAAGCTGAGAGTATCAAGGTCCCCAAAGTCGGGTTTTAGGAGCAAGGGAGCCCTAAGGCAGTGGGTTTGCTCCACGGTGCTGGGGAAAGTATGGGGTAGTCCCTCAGCCAGACCTTATTGCCTAGGAAGTTGTCCCCTATCACTGCAGCCCCTCAGGTGGCTTTTTGCTGCCTCCTTGCCCCCCTTGGAAACTGCTCACTGAGCACAGCCAGCAAAGTGGGGAGCAGTGGGGGTGGCCCCAGGGGAGAGCATCGGCCCATGAAGAGGAGCAAGGAAACCCCCTCCAAACCTGGCATTGGAGCAGGAGTTGTGCCCCCTCCCATCACTCCCCCAGCACCCAGAAGAGGCCACCAGTGCCACGTCTTGGCTTGTCCCCAGCACGGCCCTGGACCACCGCGGTGCTGGTGCTGAGTGAAGGAAGGGGAAGTTGATTGAAGCTGAGTGGCTGGGATTTTTTTCTTTTCTTTTTTCCTTTTTATTTTAATCTTTCCTTAAGTGCGAACACCATCTGGCTCCCCCAACTCTGTCAGCGCTTCCAGTCCCCAGGCAGCTTCGCTCTTCCTAATTACTGTCATTAGGCAGTGGGTAGCGATTAGGGAGGGATGCTGATGAGAGGCATCAGGGAGGACTTTGGTCCCCCAACAGCCTCACACAGGGGGTCAGGCAGCCTCTTCTCCCCAGCCTGGGGCCTCTTCCAGTTTGGCAGCTTAGCAGGGAATGTGGTAGTTAGTTTTTCAGTAGAGGATGACACAGAGGAGATGGGGCTGGAGAGTCCCAGGGCATCTCCAGGGAGTCCTAACACCACTGGGAATGGGCAGCTCCAGGGTGTGGGATGATAGTAGATGTGCTCAGTGCTGCAGCCTGCTCTGCCTCTGGTTGTCCCACCGGTCCATGCCTGCTCTGCCCACAGCTGTCAGCCACCAATGACCATTTCTCCTGAGCAGCCTGTGATGTGCCCCACAGCTAGATCCACCAGAAGCTGTTTCTCATAGGCACCCTAGAGGCCATGGTGATGGCTGGATGGCCAGAGAGAGTGAAGTTCAGCTGTCACTCTTCTGTCTGGCCAAAGCAGGGCTGCCCACCAGCCTACCTGGCCCTCTCAGCCTTCTCTTTGGTGCATTTTGGCTTTCAGCCCCATGTGCAGCTCCTTGCAGTGCTGCAGGCATGCAGGACAGGGTTGGGTATCACTGCCACCTCATGGCAAGCACCCCAAGCCTGTTGGCCTCTCATCATCACGAACAGCCTTCTATGGACATCTCCTGGTGATTACAGATGCTTCCACTTTACCTTCTGCAGTGGCTGGTGCTAGGAAGTGGGTGGTGAGGAAGGGTCCCGTGGGGTGGGATGAGGTCCATGCTCCGCTACTGGGTGATAAGGTGGCTACAAAGCCCCAGGCTTTTTGCAGCGAGTGGGGGATCAGAGGCTGCACCCAGAGATGGGCAGTCCCTGTTGTAATTTGGACACTGAAGGATTCCTTTCATACATGGGGTAAAAGTGTGCCCACCTTACTCTGCCTGCCATTGAGAGCTGGCACCCAGACAAAGCCTATGGAGGGGCAAGACAGGCTTGCGAGTGTGCTTTGAGCTGGAGTAGCCGGAGACTGAACTATCAGGAGGTTAAGCTCATGGGTGAAGCAGCAATGGGTGGAGAGAGGAGAAAGTGAGGGGAGAAGAGCCCAGGCAGGTCAGCTGGTGGAAAAAAGCTGAGCTCTTTGGAGGCCAGGGAACCTGTGGGATTGAGGAGGCCTTGGCATATGACACCAGTGGCTGCAGAAGAAAGACCTTCAGCTAGGATACCCCCCACACCTTCCTTCCAGGTGCTACCATACTCTATTGGCCAGGTGGCTCCTGCTTTTGAGACCAGGGATGAAAACCTCCTGCATCCCTATGGACACCACAGCGCCTGTCCTTTACAAGCAGCACTGCTGGCAGGACTTGCAGACTGTCACACAGCCCCATGACATCCATCAAGCCTCTATAAAAGCACCATAAGTCGGTGCTTTTGAAATGGCTAAGGAGATGCCTGAGGTGGTTTCAAAGCAAGGAGCTTCTAGGCTTCTTCCTCCTGTCTGGGAGTTTCCTCAGACTTTCCCCTGGCTTTCTGAAACCCTGCGCACTACAGCCAGCTGAAACCTGGCCTTGCCAGCCCTTCTAGGCAGTTGTGTGAGCAGCAGGGCGGGTGCTGGGCTGAGGAGGAAGCACAGCTCCTGCCTTGCAGGAGGAAGTGAGAAACTGATGTGGAAAGTCAAAGACAGGCAACACCCCCTGCTAGAAAAACATTTGACCCACTCATCATCCTGCCAGCCAGCTCCTGGCGTGGCTGTGGGGCGAGAGAGGTGGCCAAGCTTAGCTGGTCCCTAGCCATGCAGACAGATGTGTGCAGGGGATGTGCTGGTGAAGCTGGTGCAGCTGGTGCGGAGACTCTCTCCAGCTCAAGGTCCTACTGTAGCTCCAGGGCCACCCTGCCAGAGACCCCTGAAAATGGAGGTTGAGAAAGCACCTTCCCATAGACCCCTGGTCGTGTTGTGGCAGTGGGTTCACTTTATTGTTTCATTCATACAACCATATTTTTAACTCGCATTCTCTCCACTCTCCATGCAGACATGATGGGCAGACCTGCGTGCTGCATATGGAGATGGAGAAGCACACACGGACAAGCAGGCAGGCTGGACAGGAGGGAAGCACTGCTCTCCCACAGCTGGCAGCTGGGCTGGTAGGATGAGAGGAAGATGTCCCATGCCTCAAAACAGAGAGGGGTCTGAGGGGCACTTGCCAGCTGAGGAATCCAGTGTGGATCAAAACGCCACTTCTGCGAACTGCAGATGCTGACAGCATCCCATAGAGGAGACACCTGGCTGAAGCTCTAGAAGAAATGAGAAGCCCTCATCTGGGCTTTTTTTCAGCAGGGTTTAGATAGGAGGTTTCTTTTTCAGATCCCCAAGCCAGTCAAGGTGGGTGGTGCATCCACGGGGCTGAGTTATGGCAGCCACCACGGGGGAAGCAAGCGATGCTCCTGACAGTCCTGTTCCATTTCCCTCTCGCCCCCATCATCTCCTGTGAAGCAGGTTGCTCTGCCTCCCACAAACAGTACTTCTTCCAGCACGGAAAAAAGATCCTGCAGCCTGGCTTCAGCTCATTTCCCCACTCCGAGAGCACAAAGCCCCTTCAATAGTCCAGGTGCTGAGCATGGGGGTGAGAGGCCTGATTCATGCTGCAGGGGTACCCCTCTTGTGCACAGGACTGGGAAACTGGTTGGAACCTCCACAGCTGCGGCCAGCGAGCCATGAGAGCCTAAAGTCTCAGAAGGCAGTTGCTGGGCACATGGACCAGCCCATCCACCATCCTCAGCCCCAAGGGTGAGATAGGGACCCTCTAGGTCATGCAGTGCCTCAGCAAGGGGAAGGCTCACCAGTGCTTTTTAGGTCTGGGAGAAGAATGATGGTGAGGAATTTGGGCACTGGCCTATGGTTCCCCTTATTGGACAGATGCCTCAAGTCTGGCTCCTGTGCCACAGGCATGGGAGAAGTTGGAGGGTCACACTTCAACACCAACATCTGGTCTTGCAGCCCCCCAGAAGAGAGCTCAAGCTTGGGCAGGGAGCTATCTTCCTATCAGAGGGACGTGCCCTCTGCACAGCATCACCCAGCTACCCTACTGTGAACTGTGGCCCTTGGTGGATCATTGGCCATTGGTGGCAACGCCCCTACAACTTGTGTGGCTACCTCCGCTCATCCCCGAAGCCTCGTACACGAGGAAGCCACCTCTCCGGAGGACCAGCAGACCTGGGCTGCTGCCAAGAAGGCACTTGATGTGAACACCCCTGCCTCTCCCAAGGCACCGCTGGCTGCCTATTTATGCCCTTCTGTGCGGGCAGAGTTTCTCACCCGACCCATTGGCTTGGATCTTCTCAGCAAGGTTGATCAGCTACTGTAACCACCTAGGAACAGCAATCCTGCTCTAACAAGTTCATTTTTGAAGCAGAGCCCCTTCCTGTGCAGTGAAACCACTCGCGGGTGGGTGTAAAAGACCATCTACAAAGAAACGCCTTGAACCAACAACGGCGGCCAGCTCTGTCACACAGGCAAAGCCTTGAAGACTCTCACATAAATTAAGCCATCCCACCTACACTTGCATCACTCCCTGCCTGGTTTTGCACGGCACAGAAACATCCATCCCAAGTGCCATGTGGTACATCTGCAGCCACAGTGAGCTGAAGTGACAGTTGTCTGAGGCTGCAATAACAAGCTCATGGGGTTCCTCTCGACCAGCAGTCTCCATGCCTGTCCCCTACGGTCCTACCTGACTGTAGACACTGCAGGTCAGAGCAAAGACGGATTGTTTTTCCCCCCTCACTCACTCCCTGCTTGGGAAGATGACTTGCTTCCCTTCCACAGGATACTTGGCTGCGGGGGGTTCTCATGAGTGTTGGTGGAAGTCCAGAGGCAGGAGAGACCTGGATATGGTGGCATGCAGAAGATGGTTGGGCAGCACTGCGAATGAGGCAGATGCTGGATGTGCCTCGCTCCATATGGCCCCAAGCCTTCTTTTATTGAGGTCAGCAGCAAAGAATAAAGCTAACAGTGGTTGAGTGGGATTTGGTCCTAACATAACTCCCTGCTTCCCTCTCCACCTTCCTTCCCCCCCTCCTCTTTCTGTTATTCCAGCCCCACGTTCCTAGGAATCCCCCATCCAGCACCAGACCCATTCTGGCGCAAGAGCAGCCTAGCAAATGACACAGCAGACCCTGCCACGCTCTGTCCTCACTAGCCACATCTCCTCTGCCTCCTCCCAACGGTATGGCCATGGCAGCTGTCAGCAGTTCTGCGTAACTCGGCGTGATCCACTTCGGCTTCCTCCGGCGCTTAGAGGCGTAACTTGGGACTCGGCACAAACAGGGAAGTGGAAAAGGGCAGTCAGTCGTCTTAGAAGGCTGATCTTGCTTGAGGCAAAACCCCGTCCTCAGACAGCTCACATCTGTTCAAGGCTTTGCCCACGTCGGGGATGGGATCTGCGGTGTCTGCAGGGAGAAGCCAGAGCGCTCCAGCCCTGCTCTCCCTGCCCTCAGGCTCTCTCCTCTAAGGCGCAGTTCTGGGTGGTTTTGGTGGTGACCAGGACTGTGGCCCCTAGCTCTGTGGCGGGCAGAGGGAAGCTGTGGTTGCGCTCTTCGTGCCGGGGGTACGCGGCGGACAGCAGGACGATGTCGCCGTCGCCATTGCCCGGGCAGCACGGCCTCTGCTTCGCTCCTGCTTTCCTAGGTGGTGCCAGCATTTTCAGGTCTCCGTTGAGCAGCAGGCGTGGGGCTGCGTCCAGGGTGGCACCTCCCTCTGGCACCGCAGGGTCCTGGCAGCCTGGGCTGGCAAGGGGGCCAGCAGCATCCATGTTTGCTAGGAGGGAGGCAAGAAAAGGGGGTTATGTGGCTCACAAAGTGGGGCCAGGCATGTCCCAGGGGGAGGATCACACCCCCGGGGGAACACAGGGGTGAAGATGGAGTTGTAGCAGGAGGAGCCTGCAAGCTCCCCGCTGCACCTCCGCGGCAGAGTTCCTCCTGGTTGCTACTGATGACTGGGGTGGGTGTTTTCCCTAAAAAACAACCAGGAAAAGCAGAGGCTTTGCGCTCACACTTCGAGCCCTCCTGCTAAACCCCGGCAGCGGCAGAGCCGCCCGGCCCCTGACGGCTCACCCTGCGCAGCCGCTTAAAAATAGACTTGTTTACACGCGGCGTGTGCTGCCAGCCCCGAGCACCCTGCGACTTCCCACACGTCCAGCGCCACAGTGATGGCCTTGCTGGGGTGCAGCCTGGGAGACCTGGGGGAGACGGAGAGCGGGGTCTGCGGCAAGGGAGCAGCCAGCGGGCACCGCTGATGCTCTGCATCGGGGCCGGATCTCTTTTACCACTGGATTTCTCCCTCTTCTTTTGTTCTTGGTATTTTTCCCAGACTGTGAGTCACAGGCTGTCACAACCACACTTGGTTTAGTGGAAATGCCCCAGGTAAGTTCCCCCCCAGCCTGAGTCACACAGCCAGAACCACCAGCAGTGTGTGGGCAAGCTGGGCCAATGAGGATCAACTACCCCTGGCCCCGCAGCTCCCTGGAGCACCCATCTGTTTGGTGGGGCAAAAACAGGTGCCAGCACCACCCCCCCGGGAGGGACCTCTTATGGGGATTCCAGGGAGCCATACCCCCTGCCTGGGATGGGGAGGGGTGAAGTCAGGTGTGGCCATTTCCAAGAAGAGTGGCTGGGGCTGAGGCAGTGCCAGGGCAGGGCTTTCCAGCAGATGAGGTGTCCATCCAGCCCCTGGCTGATGCTCCAACAAGATGGACCACCATGGGGCACCATGGCCTCAACCTCCTGGAAGTATCACACCAGGAAAGGCTCAGCCCTTGTCCCTTACCCCTCCCCAGCCCCACTTTTGATGCCTTTGGGGGTGACCCTGTGCAGCATTCTGCTTTCCTGCTGCTAGGGTTTGGTCCTGGCACTATTGAGGTTCTTCGGGCCGTGTTGGAAGGCATTGAGCACCCCAAGTGGGAATGGCAAGTTTGGTGGCCAACATGGGACCTCCATTTGCAGTGAGGGCTCCCTGTGGAGCCATCATCAGCGTCACTGCTGCCCCCACAACTCTCACTCCATCTGTGGCCTTCTGGCTACTGGGGGACAGGGAGATGCTCCTCACCAGTGCTCTGTGCATGTCACCAGTGGACACCAGCAGGTCCTTTAAGCAAGTGAAGGCACAGGAAGACCCATTACAGGGAGGGAAGGCAGCCAGGTCCAGGGCTGGTTTCCCCGGGGCTGCAGGACACCATCACTTAGAGGGCTCAGCTACCCCAAAATGCTCTGGAGTGCCTGTGGAGCCTGTGCTGAGGAGCTGGCCTCAACAGAAGTGTGCAAGCGAACCCATCTGCCCTCGGGTCCTCAGGGTGCTGCAACAGGACGAGCAGGAGTTCCCCTACCTTCAGCCT
Organism: Phoeniculus purpureus; assembly: GCA_028565055.1. Classification (NCBI taxonomy): domain Eukaryota; kingdom Metazoa; phylum Chordata; class Aves; order Bucerotiformes; family Phoeniculidae; genus Phoeniculus; species Phoeniculus purpureus. The sequence goes on along the minus strand of JAOXOE010061643.1, from coordinate 8,070 downwards.
CCTTGTCCACTGCCTTCCTCTTCCTCCTCTGCTTCCTCACCTTGCAGGCCAAAAAGCCACAGAAGGCAGCCAGAGCCAGGATGAGCCCCACTGCTGCTGGGACCCCAAAGATCAGGAGGCTGTTGGGTAGATCCACGGAGGAAAGGGTGGGCTCCGGGGCAGAGGTGGGCGCTGTGCGGGCAGGCTTTGCTGTGGGGTGAGATGTAGGCAGGGTCAGGAGGGAGGCAGCTGGGGCAAGGGCAGCAGTGCAACGTCCCTTCCAATCCCTAATGATTCCATGGTTCTATGATCATCACCCACCTGTCCAGCCCGCCTCAGGGCTCTGGTGGTGGGGAGGGAGAGCGGCTCTTCACCGCTACCGACCTTTCACTCGTAACACACTGTCCCCCTGCCTGATGGGACACTAGTCCCTTCTGCTGCTGTTTTGAACTGGTGGGAGATAAGGGTGTCCCTGGCCACGGTCACCTGGGGCAGGCTGTGACCCCGCACCCAGGTAGATGGTCTCGCTTCTCCCCGCACCACGTTCTACTCGCTAGGTCTGGCTGCCCTCTTCCTCGCCTCCAGGTGAAGGCAGCACTCCATCCTCCATGACATCTTCATTGCCATCTGCAGGAGAAGGTGCCCTCCCTCTGCCACCCCCGGAGTGCCCCCAGCCCCCTTGGCCCACCACCACCAGCCCCAGAGAGTCTGATCCCAGCCGCCCTCACCCCCTTACTTGTGTTTTCCTTGAACAGATCAGAGCACTTGACGCAGGACCTGGTCAGAGGGTCAAAGCACTGGGAGGAGAGGCAGGAGGAGGGAGCAGCAGCTTTTCCCGACGAGGCCATGGCAGAGCGGGAGTGAGATTCTGGCTCTGGCATGGCGTGGCAGCAAAGGGGCCGCCCGAGTGTGAAATCGCGGCGCCCTGGGGCCCGTGGCAGAGGGAGACACAGTCTGTCAAGCTGCCGTGTCTCCCTTGGGGTTCCCGACTGCTGCGCTCGCCTTGGGGCGGATCTTCACCGGGGAGGAGGAGAGCAAGTGCCCCGGCCCTGCCGCTGCTTGCCCGTGCACTGCGCCCTCAAACCACCTCTCTCCTCCGACACACAGCCCCGAAATCCCCAAAGCCCCTGGCGCGTGTGCTCCAGTCACGCAACACCCTGTGCCCAGCACCACGGTGGCCCAGCCCAGCTATGTTGCTTCCTTGGCCCTCACCCTTCCCCAGCCCACCTGTGTGCTATCCCCAGGTCAGCATCTCCCCCCAGGCAACACCTTCTCTCGGGTGAAATACACCTTCAGCTTCCTCCAGTGCCTACTGGAAACCTTCCCCGGGCTCAGGTCTCTACAGGACCCCATCCTAGGGCAAATGATCCAGCTTGGATGGAAAATGCAGAGAAGGGTTGAAGGAGAAAGGAGTGTAGAGGCACTGAGGTTTCCTCTTGTAAAAGCTCCCGCTGTCCCAGGACATGGCCGGTTAGTGGTTGTTGCATGAGCAGGCCAACACGTGTGTGCTCTCCATCCCTGCTCATGATGGTGCAGGGATGGCCAGGGGAGACCTAATGGAGTTTTACCGCTGGAGACACATCCCTGCAGCAGCTACAGCCTCTGGGCTCTTTCTAGCTCGGTCTCTGTCTCTTGCTGGACTGGACTGAGGCTGCAAAGGGAGAAGGAGAAAAGCAGAAGGTTGCTCTGGCTTGCAAGGCATTCCCAGCTGGGCAAAGGAACTCCTCCAAAACAGGCCAGAGGGCTTGGTCCTTGGTTGTTCCTGCCGCTCTCAAATGGCATTTGGGCAATCTGAGCCCATGCCCTCCACACGCCATCACCTGAAGCCCTGAGTGGGACACAGTCACCAGTCGAAGCACAGCTGTCCAGCACCCCATGCCTCATAGGACGGGAGCCACCCTACAGCAAGTCCCTCCTGGCATCCCAGATGCACATCCCTCCTTGCCAGTAGCACCCTTGGAGGGTGGTGCCTTGCTTCAGGGCAGCGCCGAAGTGGCTTCAGCACGTCTCAGTCTGCCCTGCTGGGTGCCACAGTGTTCTGGGTAAGTGAAAGTCCCAACCAAAACCTGTCACTGCCCACTGGTTCTACGCCTGCTGTGATTTCACTTCCCTTTCCAGCCAGCATGCCCGGCCACTCACTCCCTTGCACACATGCCCAGCTGTAGGGAGCACCCTGCCCAGCTTCACTGTGCCAGCAGCAATGGCTATGCCAAGCTCAGCGGGCTGCAGGCCCCTGTAGGCACCTACAAGATCCTGGCCACCACTCCTGCTCCTGTGACTCAGTTATTCTCTCTTTGCCTCAGTAAAACTCCCCGAGCGAGTGGGGGCATGACAAGCGGTTCCCTCTCTCTCTACACTGCCCTGAGCTCGAAAGACTCAAGCAGTATGGCCAGCCTGGCACCCTCCACCTTGATGCTCAAGCTGAACAAGCTCTGATTGCCCCCATGCAGGCGCTGTCCTGCTAGGGAAGGACATCTCTCTGTACCCCACCTCACTCAGCTCCCTTTCTCCATGCGCCCTGGTGAGCAGTGGGCTGGTGGTGTGAGCACCAGAACAGGACAGACAAGCAGCCAGCAGAAGAGCGTACTGAGAGCATCCATGACAGGGAGGGCTGTTATGGGAGCACCCACGAGAGCTGACAGAGCCAGTAGATGTCATTGCCAGGCCACCTGCCATCTTTGAAAGGTCGTGGACAGCAGAAGAGGTGTCTAACAACTGGAGGAAGGCCAATGTCACTCCAGTCTTCAAGAATGATTAAGATGATCCAAGAAACTACGGGCCAGTTAGTCTCGTCTCCGTCTCTGGAAAGATGATGGAACAAATTCTTTGGATGCCAGCTTTAACCATCTGGAAGAGGAGAAAGTCCTTGGGTATCATCAGCATGGATTCATCAAGGGGAAATCATGCTTGACCAATGTGGCAGCTTTTTATGTTGTCATATCTGGCTGGGCAGTTAAGGAGAGAGCAGTGGATGATGTCCACCTTGACTCATCAGGAAAACTATGCAATGCAGGTTGGATGAGTGGACGGTGAGGTGGGTTGAGAGCTGGTTGTGTGACAGAGCTCAGAGAGTTGTTATCAATGGTGCAGAGATGAATTGGGGACCTGAGACCAGCGGTGTTCCCCAGGGGTCAGTGTTGGGTTCAGTCTTTTTCAACATATTCATCAACAACCCAGACGAGGGGACAGAGTATACCCTGAGCAAGTCTGCTGACAATACAAAGGTGGGAGGAGTGGCTGAGGGCTGTGCTGCCATCCTGTGTGACCTGGACAGGCTGGAGAGTTGGGCACAGAGGAACCTAATGGGCTTCAACAGGAGCAAGGGTAGGGTTCTGCACCTTGGGAGGAACAATCCCATTCATCAGTATAGGTTAGGGGTAGAGCTGTTGGAAAGCAGCATTGAAGAGAAAGGTCTTGGAGTCCCGGTAGACAGTAAACTCACCATGAGCTGACAGTGAGCCATTGTGGCCAAGAGGGCCAATGGTATTTTGGGGTGCATTAAGAATTGTGTGGCTGGTAGGTATAAAGAGGTCATCCTCTCCCTCTACTCTGCCCTGGTGAAGCCACATCTTGTTATTCCCAATTCAAGAGAGATCAGAGAAGCACTGGAGAGGGTGCAGTGGAGGGCAGTGAAGATGACTGGGGGCCTGGAGCATCTCTCTTGAAAGGAAAGGCTGAGAGAGCTGTGACTGCTTGAGACCTGATCCACACCTATAAATATCTGAAGGGTGGCTGTAGGAAGGATGGTGCCAGACTGCTTTCAGTTGTGCCCAGTGACAGGAGCAGTGGGCACAAGCTGGAACACAAGAAGGTTCATCTATAAATAAAGAAAAACTTCTTTAAAGTGAGAGTCACAAAGTACTGGAATGGGCTGCCCGCAGAGGCTGTGGAGACTCCTCTGGAGATACTAAAATCCTGTCTGGATGCAGCCCTGTGCAACATGCTTTAGGCAATCCTGCTTTGGAGGGGAGCTTGAACTTGATGGTTTCTTGAGGTCTTTTCCAATTCCACTGATTCTGTGACTGAGGGGTCAGGAGAAAAGCTTAGATTAGCTTCAGGCCATATCTGAGCCAAACAGCAGAGATCCTTGGTGGGGAGAGAGCACCTCAGTGTCCCTGGCAGGCAGCTCACAGAAGTAGGGACTAAGGATCAGAAAACGTGTTGTGGGCTGGTGTGGCTGAAGCCATGCATGAAGGCAGAGGACCTCCACAAAACACCTGTCCCAAAACACCTCCCTGCTCGAAAAGCTTTGCTGTTCCTCTTGCTCTGGGGTGTTTCCGCCTGCTGGTCTCCTTTTCCCAAAAGATGAGAGTCCTCCATCGTTCTTCAGCCTGAAGAAAAGGAGGCTTTCTACAACTCTAGAGTTACAACCTTCTACAGCTCTCGACAACTAGCTGAAAGGAAGGTTGAAGTGAGGAGGACAGCGTCTTCTCGCTACGACTAGAAGAAACGCCTGCAAGCTGCACACGGGGAGGTTTAGGCTGGATGTTAGGAAGAACTTCACCAAAAGGTTACCAAGTATTGGAACAGGCTGCCCAGAGCAGTGGCGGGGTCACCATTCCTGGATGTATTTAAGTGATGTGTCTAGGGACATGGTTTAGGGGGGACCTGGCAGTGTTGGGTCAAAGGATTGACTTGATGATCTTGAAGGTCTCTTATAACCAAAAATATTGTGTGACCATCTTAAAATTCCCTTGCTGTGCATCCTCCACATCAGTCATCTCTTAGCCCCTATTCCCATGGGTGCCACTGTAGCTTGGTCAGCCTGCCCCTTTCACTCCTGTCTCCTTGAAGCAGGGGAGTGGGGAAATAGGCCCTGGTGTCTACTGTACCACACCTACACGCTGACTCTGTGACCCCTCCAGTCAGGAGCATGCACCGGGGAAAGCCCAAACCGAGGTACCTATAGGTAGCTTTGGACACAGAGGGTGAGGTTCTCAATCCTGCTCAGGAGCCAGTGGCTCACAGTTTGGTTTCTGGAGTTAAAACCTGAAGCTGTGAACGCGTGGCAGGGAGCCCAGGGACACCAGCCATGATGTTCTCCTGCGAATAAAGTGCTCCCCGGATTCTGTTACGTGGAAGGATGTTGCAGCCTCATCACTGCAATTGATCTTGCACCATTCGCTCCCATTTTCTAAGCCCTCTTTATCCCCCTCTCCAGCTCTCTCATGCTCCCTTCTCAGCCTGCCTGCTTCCTCCTGCGCCAAGAAAATACCGTTTGAGTTCACACATGGTAATGCTTACTCATGAAGAAAATCACCGCTGACTTCCCCAGTGGCACTCGCACGTGTGCCTTCTCACCAGCGTGGCACAGGCTGCCCAGCCGGCTCCCGGCATCGGCCAGCCCCCTCCCTCTTCATCTCCCCCACCTTTGTCTTCCCTGCCCTTTGTAAGGGCCGTTGATCATTTTTGGAGTGGCAAAGGTTAAAGCTTGGCGAGTGCTTTGAACTGTTTGCATCTAGAAGCTGAAGACGCTGGATAATAGCACAAATGCATAATTAAAGAGCTGAAAAAAGTGACTCACTGGGTAAGGAAATGCGCTTTTCTTATCTCTGCAGAGAAACGGAAGCCCCAGGAGCTTGGGACTCTGGCTAAGTAAGTGGTTTTATTAAACAAATAAAACAGCAAAGATATCAAATGAGCTATTTAAAAACTTCATCTTAATCCTGGAGTTGGAGACTACGATTTCCAGCACCATTTGCTCCAGCCCTACGCTGGCAGGACTGGTGTCAGCTGAGGTTGGCTGTTGGGATCCCTGTGGAGATCCCAGGAACGGATAGGGCAGCACTAGTGACCTGGGAGCATAGAGGGACGGCGGTGTCCTCCGAGCGCTCGTGCACACATGAGCACCTGGACTCGTGAGAGCAGTTTCTCTGCTGTCAGGGGTGGGTGAGCTGACACTCACACACTTGCAGAACCGCCCATATCAGAAAATATCCACCGAAAGTGCACCTTGTGCTTGGCGCACCGGAAACCCAAAGACTTGTAGATCAGAGAAGCAGCAAGGTGTTTATCGAACAGACCCAGCCACCTCAAGACAAACCTCTGACAGGGTGTCCAGGGACTGCCTCAGCACAGGTGCTGCTGGAAGGCTTTGGCTGGAGCCAACCCAAAAGCATGTTTGACAGCTCACCCACACACTACTTCCCAACGTCCCTGTGCTGGTTGGTAGGAAGCATCTCCTCCCAAAAGGTCCCATTTATAGCTCTTTGCAGCTGATTTCTCAGGGCTTCAACACAAACATCCTCACTGAGATCCACCAGGATGCCCCAGCATCTGCCTTCTTAGAGTCATCTGGGCTGAAGGACAAAATCTGTGAAGATTTTGGGAACAATGTTTGAAATCAAAGACTGCAAGACAATTACCATCACCCCAAAACCAGACCCCTCTGCTCTGTTTCTTACCCAAGGTTTTTTTGTGGCACCACTCAGCCACCCAGCGTGAGGAATTTTGCACGGGACAGTGCCCTAGCGGCACCAGCTCTGCTGAACGTTGTCTCTCCCCTCATCGTTTACATGTCCCTGGAGCTGTGCTTGTCCATCAGTCTAAGGAAAAACAAGGAGGTGTCCTTGGGTCTTTCTGCAAGGGGACTTGGACCCTGCCAGGGGTGACACTGAGCACCCAAATCAGGCTACTACAGTGAGCTGGCCCCTGAAGCTCTGCCTGATCCAGCTCCCCACTGCCTGATCCAGCCGTGGAGAAGATGAGCCCTTAACTTACCTGGGCAAAAGCAATAGTGTGGGGAGTGAGTGGTGTTCCCAGCTGGTGTGCTGGCTCCTCTTGCTACTCTGCAGGGCACAGTGGGACTCTTTCAGCCAGGCTTGGGTCTGTGGACCCTGCCCAGGCTCTCACAGCTCTGCCACATGATAAGCAATATGCTGTTAGCTGAGCCAAGCTCTTTGGCCTGAACAACCCTGCAAGGAAACGGTGAGCAAATCCCCCTGCCTGCTCTGTCTGCAGCAGGGATGCTGCCCCCTGCCCCATCCTGAGAATGGGTGGGACCTTGATCTGTTCCTCTTGGCTGACCAAGGGGGAGGCTAAGTACCAACTCCCCATCCAGTTTTGCCTGTGACTGGTTATAGGGAGCATTCTAATTCCCTGCAAGGGTTAGACATCATCTCTAGCACCAAAACACAAGCCACTGGCTGAGGGCAATGCATTGCCACACTACAAACCCCTGAGCAGGTGGGTTCAGGCATGTGTACACCAGAGCAGACCCCTCCCTGGCACACCAGGCTGAAACCTCACTGGTACCAGCAAGCCCCATCACTGCATTCCCAGGCACAGAGACATCCAGTAAACAACTCCAGAGCTAAAACTCAAAGCCTGCTGCATGTGAGGGGGTGTCTACATTTCAGTCCTCACCTTTTGCAGCTTGCTCCAGCACCAGGGGACAGGAAACCACTTTGGTCAGCCTGGAACTCAAAACTAAACTAGAGCAACTTCAACTGCATTTTGCATAGTGCTCCATTATGATGAGTTGCTTGAGGAGAGCTGCAGCTCCAGCTCACACAGAGGAATGGTTCAGTGAACATATGTGAAGAAGGCAAGCTGAGACAATACAAAGGTGCTTGCAAGAGGCACCAGTACAGAAAAAACCTTTATCCTGATTGCACTGGTTTGCTGAAGTTCACGCTGCTGCCCCATCTACAGCTAACACCCCCTGTCTGCCACAAATTGCAGCCCAGCCACTCCACAGCCACACTCCTCAGCGTCAGCTACAGGAACCATCCTGAGAAAGATTATGAAAACCAGCAGTGTGTCCAGATCACAGAATGACAGAACATCAGGGATTGGAAGGGACCTCGAAAGATCGTCTAGTCCAATCCCCCTGTCACAGGAGGATCACCTAGACCAAGTTGCACAGGAACATGTCCAGGCAGATTTTAAACTTCTCAAGAGAAGGAGACTCCACAACCCCTCTGGGCAGCCCCTTCCAGTGCTCTGTCACCCTCACAGCAAGGACATTTCTTCTCATCTTTATGAACCTCCTATGTTCCAGCTCACACCCGTCGCCCCTTGTCCTATCATTGGATGACACTGAGCAGAGCCTGGCTCCATCCTCCTGACACCCACCCTTCACATATTTAT
>JAOXOE010061614.1:0-31846 GCA_028565055.1 Phoeniculus purpureus | reverse complement strand
GACCAGCTGGAATCAGTGGAGCTCCACCTGGGGAAGGATGATGAGCTGGTTGAGAGTGTGTGGGTTAAAATTAAAGGAAAGATGGGGAGGGTGATGTTACTGTAGGGGTCTGCTATAGACGACCTGACCAGCAGAACTTATTTCAGTTGTGGCTTTCAGGGAACATCAGGTCCATTGTAGACTTATTTCACTGTCTATTAAGAACCATTGCTGGCTTTCACCTTGAATCTGGTCACCAGTGAGGTGAGGCATCATATATTCCTAGTAACCTTATAAACTAAAGACTAGACCTTCCAGTTTGTGTTCCAGAGAATGCTTAGACAACCCTTTCCATCACAGTGCAGAAACATGACAAAAGTGTCCTTTAACCTTCACTGATACGTAATGTTTAATAAACTCAGTGTTTGTTACCCACTTAGTAAAGTAACCTTGGGTTTCTCTTAAAAATAAATATGTAATGGTGTTAAGTGACTGAAATGTCTAGTTCAGGTTTGAAGAAAATGTCATGTCTCAGTAGTTCAGTAGCAAATGAAGCTCAAAATGTAACTTGTTACAATAGTCCTGATACAGTATAATTTAAGTTATTTGTAGTTAACAGCCCTTTTTCAGAGGTAGGGGGTTTTAAAAACATGAGTGTTTTGCATTTGCAGGTACTGTAGAAGTGAAGGAAGCACTGGTGTAATTATCTGCCAGGGAGATTGTGTAGAAGCTAAGTCATGCAAGTTCTTCACATAGTCTGATGGATGTATTGCAGCATTTGGCCTTCCTGTGGACCTTATTTCAAAACTACATATGTTGCTTAATAATGTGTATACCTGCTCCTGAAGCCTTCAGACCTTGTCTCCTGTGATTTTTATTAACTTGCATTCATTAGCAGAGAGAAGTTTGCTGTATACACCCTTGAAAAAAAACAAACTGCTGTGGACAAGACTGGGTATGAGAGCTGAACTGTGGCATAGACATAAACCCCAGTGTGTGTGCTCTGTCACAGATGTATTGGACCTTGATCAAACAATCCCCCTACACCTGTTAGATGAGATAGTGTGTGGAGGTGTTGTCAGAAGTTTAATGGTGCTGATTAATAGCTCTTTAAAAATGTTCTGAAAGGGTCAAGTCTTGTTCATTGTCCTGAAAATCCCTGAGTTTAAAATGTGCATGTGGTGGAACTACCTGATACAGGCATCCTAGGAACTTTGTGTGCATGTGTGAAAGGCTTCTCAAATTTCTACATATTGTATCTCCCTGTAGTTGCTTCTCTGACAACCATCTGACCTTTTATTTTATTTAAGTATGTACAGAAAGTCTCATTTACCACTCTGTAACAGCTGGAAATCAGCATCCCTAAAGATGGATCTCGTATCCAGATAAATTATTGCACACATGCTGTCTAGAATAAAACGATCATTTCTGGAATGATCTGCAGAATGTGATTCTTTCTGACAAGTCACAAATGCTTTTGTGCACCAGCTTGACCAGAGTAGTGACTTCTTTTCATTGCAGAGGTTACAGTCACAATCTCATCTTCTGCTTAGCATACTTAAGGCTCCTGAAGAGTGGGATCCACCTACCATATCCGGGCACTTCTCCCAGACTATGTGTGGGCCCTAGCTGGAGAGTTGCAGATGCCAAAGGCTCTGGAATGGGATGCCGGGCTATTTGCAGGTATTAGGTGTTTTAAGAAGGAACAGTTGTGTGGGGACTAGTAGAAGCAAACAAATGGGGGTGGGTGGTGTGTGTGAGGAAGAGCTGCTAATGGTTGAGCAAAAATAGCAAGTTCAGTGTAAACACCCATTGTATCTAAGACAATGCATGAAGAAGTTAAATAGACCATAATAACTACCAGGCTGGGCAACTGAAACTCACTTGGTCCTTGGCTGTGCTTTGCTTAGGTGAGGGCCTGTGCATGTGTAACAAAGCAGGCCATTGATTTTTGCAGGGAAGCACAATGGGTGTTTGTTTACTCTTCCTTAAGGGCCAGCAGAGGTTTGGGTTTGTTCTTTCAGAACTAGATTTGAGATTTTGAGCAGGTTTGTGAATCTGACAGGGCTGTGTGTTCCTAGTGCTCTGCTGTTCTGGAGGCTGAATTGCTAATCAATATTTTCTTCAGCAGACAATACTGTGAGTTGTTATTACAAAGAATGGAAAACTAACATGAAGTAGCTCAGCCAGTGATAAAGGTGTTCTGAGAAACTCGCATTCGCTGCTGTTTTGTCTATCTGCGGACAATAGTCTGTAATGAAGTGCAATCAGCTGTGCCCAAGGTCAAAGCCTTGAGGATGAGGATACCTTTGTCACACTCTTTGAAAGGGGTGCTGTGGATTCCAGTCACTGAGTAATTCCACTGCACGTCAGTGAAGCAGGGGTCCATACTTACGATCTAGTCTGGCAGTCATGTTGACTCCTGATGCTGACTGCTTAAAGCCAGCAATTGCTTTATAACTGACTGCAGCACAGCACAAAGCTGTAGTAGATGCTTTTCCTGAAGGTACACCAGGTGCAGGGCTCTGGTTGAAACTGGGCAGCCTGCACTGCTGCAGCTAGAGTAGGGCAGAACACGGAGACAGGAACAGCATGGCAGGGGGATTGAAGGCTACCTAACTCCTGAAAAGCATCAGGTAAGTCAAATCCACCAGCAAGCCCCTTTTTCAAGCACACTTTTTGGGCTGAGCTCTATAGCTCTCTGGTCTGTTCTGCTGCAGAGTTATTTTGGTACAGAAGCATTTTTTTCAAGTGTTTTTATGTGGTTGCCCAGACCTTTAAATATGTTTGGGTCAACCTGCTGCAGCCGTAACTAAGAGGCTTCTTTGCTAGTTGGTGAGAGCCCATTCACATCTAAGTCTGGCTTCTCCTCCTCTGCAAAGGAGAACTGTTGCATTAATGTGGTAGGAAAGGGCAGTGTAGTCAGCTCTGTGAGCACAGAAAGGTGTAACTTATGAGAGGTACGGTTTGTTCCTTTTTATTTGGTTTTGGAAGCTTTGTTTGCTTTGAAGGGTTTGTTACCCTGAGGGCAGAAATAGGGAATTACAGCTTTTGAGTGAATCATGTTAGAATGTGATTCTGTGTTTTATTTAGATTTCTGAATCAGTATTAATGCTCAAAGTGAAATGTAGCATCTTCTATATGCCAGGTGCAGGCTAGTCATTCTCAGGTACTGCAACAGGAACTAATAACTGTTCCTGCTAAAATTCCTGTGAATTTCCTCATTGACTTTGAGAGCAGGATCTGCACCTGTCTGGTTTGTATGAGCTCTTACATGGTTTTCAATGGTTATAATGGTGTAACAGATAGACTTAGGTTAGTGAACTTCTCAAAAGTTAGATGGAAGTGGATAGAAGCTCTGTTTGCTGTGGTACCTGTACAGGTGAGTATCCCTGTGCTCTGCAGCTTTGGCTTTCTGCTCCATAGGCAGTTGTGTGTTCAACGGGTCTGTACCATCAGCCTGAATGCTTGTACAAGGAAGAGGAGTGTCTTCTGTCTGAGATGAGTCTATCTTCACAGAAAGGAAGAACTAAACAGCAGCAGAAGTTCAGTAACAGTCCTGGAGCATCTTCAGCATGTTTTCTGGATAGTCCTTGTTCAGCCTTTCTTGATAACTATCTTGAATGATACACAAAGCTGGTTTGCTCTGAACTTAAACTAGAAGTAGCTAGAAAAGTAGGATACTAGTGCTTGCTTGAAAGTGAGCTCTCATTCCTTAGTGACAGTTCAGAACATAGCACCCACAACCCAATGCCTTCATAGCTTTAACAGAACTACACTGTGATAGGCAAACTACAAGTGAGCATAAGACTGATGAAGAGAAGGAATGTCAAGAAGGCACAGTCCTCTTGGTTTCAAAACAGCATTTTAGTTTAACACTGACCTTTCTAAAATGTGCTTTGGCTCCCCTCATTGAGGTGCAACTAAGAGCACTCATTTTCCCTATAATTTCATCCCTTCTCTGCTGTTTCTAATTTGTGTGTTCATTTCTATTACTGAATATCTTGGTCTCTTCCCTCTCCTTGGCCAGCAGACAGATGAAAATGCCAGAAGACTTGTGCATATTGAGCCCCAAGCTTGGAGTGATTGCACTGCTGCTCCCACTGCACAGGAAGCTGCAGTTCTCTTACCTCAGGCCATAGTCCTTGCTACCTCTGTGGCTCACTTGCTCTCAGTTAGATGGTTTTGGAAGATCTTAATGTTCTGCTAAGTCATTAACAAATGCAATGTGGTATGAAACACAAATAATTTCTATTCTGTAAGAAATGTAGTGGATGACTTAATATCTTTAAATGAACTTAGAGATTGTAATGAAACCTTGTCCAGGTGGTGAGGCTTGAAAAGGCAAATATTCTCTACAAGCCTATTGCCTTACTATGATTAAAGAACTCCCTAATGGTTTGCTCCACATCTGGCTGCAGGTAGGTGACCCACTGAGCTGCCTATGGCAGTGGGAGCTGATCTGCATGACTTGTGAAGGTTGTATGAGCCTCATAGTGACAGGCTGCTGATAGAACAAGTGACTGTATATATGGACTGATGTGCTTAGTAATTAAAAAATAATCTTTATTATAACTTAAATGTGATAGGAAATATGGTGAGTACAAATGCCACAAAACTAAAAGAAAAAAAATAATTAAAAAAAAGTACAAAAGGACACCGTGGAAAGATCCAGCTGATGGGACAGGCATGGTATAAAAACCCATAACATGGTTATTTCACCTTCTGCAAAAAGAGTCTGTATCCCTCAGTTACACAAGTAAGCATGTTGAACTGTACAAAACGTACTATTTTAATTAAAGGAAGAATATATATATTTATAAATGTACAGATATGTACATGGCTGTAACATTCACAGTAGAAAACCCAGAACAAAACAACCCCTGGCTGCCAGTAATCGGTGCACAGGGCTTCCTTTTGATGTGAATTGTTTGCAATCTTTTCTACAGTAGTCTATGCAAATTTTGATACTTTAATTGACACCTAAATAGCATTTCATGCATAATGAACACAGCACAGGAACACTCTTCTGTTAAATTCTATTCACCTCCTCTGTTAACTTAAGGCTCATAATCAACACTTTGAAGCACTCGCTGTCTTTCATCCTTGCCGTGGTGGGGGAATGTGTTCACCCTCTGTTTTAGTGCTGCTTCCAAGGTCCACTCTGATTCTCATTCTCTATATTGAAATCACTCTATAGAAGCTACGATCCACTAATTAGAGTGTACGAAATCCAATCCTGCCTGCAACTTGCAGGACTAAATGGCTTTGGGGTCTGCGCAATTAGCTGTATTCACTCCTCTTCCGAACAAATAAATGCGTTTTACCTTTTCATTTAGTTTTCAGAAGCCTACGTGCAATTGTTTGATCCCCCTCACAAATCTCAGGATTAATGATGGCTCTTTGCTGGAGGGCAAGAGAAAGGAAATAAAAGACCAGCAGAGGCATTTAGAATGAGTCACCACAGTGACACCTCCCAGGGTTCACATCATGCTGTTCCTGGAGGCAACTGTTGAAGAAACCTGCTTTATATTTCATTATGGAGAGAAAACTGAGAAACCCAAGTGCTGTTCCCTGGTGCTGGGGTCACTGCACAGTAGCAGGTTCTTAGCTCGGCGTGGAAGAGTAAGCTTCTTCGTAGCCTGGCTCAGTGTCTCCTGCTTGGCTTGTTAGATACAGCATTGCACATCTCAAGCTTTCACAACAGCTTCAAGGAAGGAAATGGAATATTCTGTAAAATATATATGAAGACACCAAATTCTAAAAACCCACAGAAGTTTGATGAGGCTGGATAAACAGCAGTTACATTATTTGTTAGGGATCAGTCAAGAAAGCCTTGCTTCTCAGCATCTAACTGTTCCATCGTGAGCTGCAAAGAGGAGCTGACAGGAATCCTTGAGCTGGATTTTCAATTCTGCTTTTCCTTAAGAAGTCTGTAAATTGCTACATTTTGGAACAGTCTCAAATAATTCTTCAAAGTCTTCCTCCTTCTCTCCACACTGAAGCGCAGCTCCACCACACTTCAATATCTGTTAAATGTAGGCAGGTTCTTTTCCACTTAAAAAGCTGTGGCAGCCTCAGTCCCACGGCGGCTTCCAACTTGGACAAATTCTCGGGGAAATTTGTCCAGCTGTTCGTACGCCAGTCTCCCGTCTTCACCTGAATGTTAAAGCACTGTGATGTATTATAGCCTTAAAAATGCTGGAATCTCTGCTGTTAGAAAGTAAAGACCTACCAGTAACTCATTCCCCTTCTTAAAATTAATCTTGTTGAGGAAAAAGAAATTACTTGAAATTTAAGCATGCTATGATGGTTCCAATTATTGTGTTTTTCCTCATGTAATTTGCTGGTTTCACCTAGAGCTAATCAGGAGAGGTGGCTTGTGTGGCTACATGACCATATCTGCACATTTGTCTTATTAACTGTCCTATGGCTCTTGGGAAGGTCTCAGCTGCAGCTGAGATACACTTGAAGCAGATGATTATTCACATCCAGTTTGAAAAATATAAAGATTACCCACTTCTCACTTTCTGGCACTTAGAAGAAGTGAGTCTAGCCTCATTGTTACTTACATACTGCTGGAGAAGAGGAGGCAATGCATTTGCTAAATGTAACTGTGTCTCTCAGCCCTTTTTCTCTTGGGCACTGTCGTCTGTAATGCACCTGCGGTTAGCGCTGAGCATAGTGGGTTGAACTGGCCATTAGGAACTAGAATGGTCTCTGTGTGTTGTCTAGCAGAATGGCCGTACAATGTCACAGGTTTTCAGAAGTACCTCCATGCTTCTTGTTTTATAACCTGAGCAGTAACACATCCAACAGTGCAGTGAAATCAGGCCGAACTGGTGAACCCAAGGCAGCCTATTTGAAGAATTTACGTAACTGAAGTCACAGATGGATGCACACCTGTGGAGTAAAAACTCATACCTAGCCTAAAGGCCTGACAAATACCAGTTTTCTTTGTCACTTCAGTACTGGCACCCTGAAACTACAGTCACACACTGTTCTGCTGCTACATAGTAACAAACCACTATCTGTGGTCTCAAGAACAAGTGAGGGTCAACACAAGGTCCCTGAGGTACTGTGTGAAGGATTTGCAGGCTAGAGCGTGTCCAAATAAATACAGAAAGATAATTTAGTGTAAATGAACTCTTGGTAGTGCTAATGGCAATCGAGAGCATGGCTGCAGCACTACAGGGGTGACGGGAGGGGATCTTCAAGAGGAGGGTGTACGAGATGCAGCAGGCAGTGTGCTCCTCCTGCCTCCTCGAGGCTACTAGATTTTTAAAATATAAATTATTTCTGTTCATCCACTTCTCCTTTGCTATTTTTCATTTTAAACTTTCCCCTCCAGACTTGTACAACACAATTTCTCTTTGGCACCTGTTCAGTATTTTTGAAATGAGGAATTTTTACGAACATATCTTTTGTAACTTGTTTGAGACTAGGTAAAGTTACAGAGTTTCAAGGCTCCATTTAAAGTTCTTTAAGTCAGGCAACTCACCCAGAGAGAGTAGGGTCTCGGATGCCACTTTTCTGATCTCCTCGTTGTCAGACTGGCAGAGTGTGACCAGCATTTTAATACTCTCAGTGGCCTGGAAAGTGCAAAAAGGTATCATGTCATACACTGTGGTTGTATTTTACAGCCTAGTGCGGAAAGAGTGACCGTTCCCACTCCAATGGAAGGGCCTTGGTGGACACATGGAGTTACCTTGGGGGAGCACTAGGACATGACACAGCTTCTGCTCTCAGTGGGGACTTAAATAACTGCCTCATGTGCTATGTGCACAGATCTGTCTGACTGGCTCTGTCTGCCACTTATGACTGTAGGCTGGGTGATGGGCCATGGGATCAGGCCACAGATGTGCCAGGGTAAGGGTAGGGCAGGGAGACAAGCAAGAGGCAGGTGTCGGGAGGTGAGTTTCACACGGAGTGTGTCAAACTTGGGAGCTGTGAGAAGGCTGTTCTCACCAGCCCAACTGTGTCCACAGGGACATGCTGATGAGATGGCCCAGCCACTTAAACGCAAGCTCCTTGCTGACACCTGCATTCATCATCATTGCCATATTTTTGCCTCCCCTCTGCTATTTTGGGAGGAAAACAAGGAATAATCTTGTTCTCTGCTACCAAAATATCAGACCTTTGGGGAGAGCAGCTGTGATGCTGTCTCTGGCAGGCTATTTAATACAGCAACAGGAGAGACAAGCGAAGCAAAGACCAGGTACTGCCTTGGTGTGACACAGGGAAGATATAATGAGCCACAGAGTCCATGTTTGTATGACCTGTAGGGGCACAGTCCTCATCTACATTGTTCTGAATGAGATCTCGGCTACCTTTAAATCTCATTATCCCATCTTCATGCATGCATCTTCATCCTGCATGCAGCAGAGGGATGCCTCTTCAGGGACAGACTCTGATCTCAGGAAAACAGCGGGGGTTGTATTTAAACAATACTGGATTAGGGATGGATTGTATCATTTTTGGCTGAGATGAAGTTACATGTTGGAGCTGGCTTCTCCAGGGGACAGGTCTGAGAGAGATACAGCCTGTGATGGGTCTGTCTCATGGAATGTGGGGTTTTTTGCCCCAGTGTCCCATACCAGTTAGGCTTGGGCAGCTGCTGTTTCCCATGGTCTATACAGCCAAGATGAAAGTGTATTTTATTCTGCCTTCCCATCATGGGAACGCATGTAAACATGAGGAGGAGGACAAGATGAAGTGTAAAAGATAAACTCCATCATACTCACAAAGCCCAGCTCTGCAATAAGTTCCCAAGCTACATGATACCTGTGAAAGGATTCAGTGCTGCAATGCAAACCAAAACTGCTGCTGCTGCTATTGCAGCTTCTGTTTTGTTTGTACCTATTTGATCTCCTTTGTTTAAAAGTCAAGTGCCAGGTGAAGTCCTGGTCTCTTACCTTGAGGTATCTTAGAGCCAAGCAAGCTGCTTTCTGCAGCTGGAGGTTGGGCTGGGTTAATGCTTCACAGTAATAAATCAGAGCCTGAAAACAGATAAAGAAGAATAGCAATGAAACTGGCTGTGCCTGTGTGGAGCAGAAGGGTAGAGCGTGGTGGCTTTGCTGCCCTAGTAGAGAGTGAGGGCTCACAGCCTACCTCCCTGAGAGTGTGCCTATGGGATGGAGAGGCACAGCCCTGCTACATGTAATGTGGGCGGGTAATTCCCTACAGTATATTCAAGACGAGCCAACAGTTATAGATTAGTAGTCTCAGGCCAGCATTTGGTGAGGAAAGTTCACATATAAGTGAGAAGTAGAATCTGGCACCCTGTCCACATAAATCACCAAAGAGCTTTAAATGGGCTTAGAAGTCTAAAGAGCTCAAGAGCTGCCCCTTGAGATGGTCTCTCAAATGTAGGCAGAGTAATGAATAGGCTGAGGCTGACCACAGGGGGACTGAGAATAGCTATTACAAGGTCAGCATGAGCTGCTAGACCAGTTTAGTGCTTGGCCCCAGAAATTAGTAGCTACTGCTGAGCAAACAAAACCAGTGTGAGCAGCAAGTCCCAGTGGCAGTTTCTGCACAGCGAGCTCATCTACAACACAAGGCTGCATCCTGCCCTCATACAAGGCACCCTGTGGTCCTTCCTGCAGGCAGTGAACTGGGTATCAGCTACATGTGCCTGTTCCCGGAGAAGATTCTGTCTTCCTGGAGGTGCTGCCTCCATGAAGCTGAGGATGGTGAAAGATGGTAGGAGATACCAGAAGTCTGCAACAATGGAAGATTATGTGAGAGGACAAGCAAAGAGAGGACTGGATCAACAGAGCAGTAAAGAGTGAGCTCCTTTTACTCCTCTCTTCACCTTCCTTCCAGCACTCTTCCTGTTCCAACTGCCTTTTTGTTCTCCTGACAGGGAACAAGAAGTATAGTAGGGAAAGGCTGCAATGAAAGGGCAGAAGCCAACCCCTAATTTCTTATTTCTCTTTTCCCTTCCCTTTAATTTCTGTTTTTAGTGTGGTCCTGTTTGTTGCCTTTGGTGTCTGTGATAGACCCA
Organism: Phoeniculus purpureus; assembly: GCA_028565055.1. Lineage (NCBI taxonomy): Eukaryota > Metazoa > Chordata > Aves > Bucerotiformes > Phoeniculidae > Phoeniculus > Phoeniculus purpureus. Next base: position 21,858 of record JAOXOE010061614.1, on the reverse strand, counting down.
AATCTCAGATCTCGCAGACAAGCTGTGTTTGCCCACAGCAGACCTTCCCTTCCAAAAATGGTGACAGGTCCCGCAGATGCCAACCTCCTTTGGGTAAAAAAATAAGTCTCAGAACTATGTCCCTGCATTCTGCAGCTGCTGGAGACTGTTGCCTTGAAGTCTTGGACTGAAACCAAGTCTGAGACAGACCATCAGAAACACTGAAGTGTACAAGGCAGCCGGAGAGCACAGCCCCCAGTAAGGATCTGAAGAGTTTTGGTTAGTACCTGCTTAATGTAATGACAGGCAGAGGCAGACAGGCATAACAGTAGACACAGACTTGTGTATGTGCAGAAAAATTAGACAGGAGATCCCTCTGGGTGAGTTTAAATCAAGCTTGGAGCAATTATTTTATATGTGCACACATCTGAGATGCAGAAGAAAATGCTATGCTGATACAAGTCTCTTATGCAATAGGTGATTTTCTGCCACTTACCTTCTCCCTGAAGTGCCTGTTTTCTGTGGTAGCTGTTAGAAGTGATGCCACAGTGTCACTGACTTCATTTTTGTTTTCATTGAGAAGTAAAGCCAAAGCTCTCAAAACTTCTTGCTGTGGTGGAAGGTTATTTGAGTTCATTCTGGCCACGTTTTGCTGCAGTTTTCCATCTTTCACTGACTGTAGCACCTGGACCACAGAAGCTAGAAGTGCAAGAGGAAAATCCTTGTTACTTATTTAATCCTCTCAATAGCTCAGGTTGCTCCCTTCCCTGCTAACAATCCTCAGTTTTTTGCTATACACACAAAGGATATGAAAAATCCCCATCTGAGTAATGGATGCAGATCCATATTGCAGTGTGTCTGCATGGGAAAAGAGTCTGGGCTTTAAGTTGGGCCAGTGTCTCAGGTGTTATTCCACAGGAGATGAGGAGATGGACTGGGTGGGACACTGCTCACTTACAGCTACCCTGTTTCAACAGAATTTGTTCCCATTCAAATATAGAAATACAAATAACTGAGGTTGTATCTGCATCAGCTTCTTTCCCTGGGTATGTACAACTCTACCGGTGCATTCAGACTCTGTATCCAAGACTTCTTTCTCCCCTTCTTCTATGAAATCAGCCTCAGGGCTGACCTGTTTCATGCTGAGGTTAGAAGGACATGGATGTAGGCCCGTTAAGCCACCAAAATATGTAGCCCCTACCTTCCTTTGCGAGCTGCAGCAAATAGCTCCCGAGGTCGTTAACACTGTGACTGGCAAAATAGTTGTAATACTGAAAGACAGTGATGATCTCGGAGGACATGCTGGAGTAGAGGACAGGCTCTGTCCGGTCCAGGATCTGAGACACCAGGATTCTGAAGACTGCAGGCAGACGTGGACAAAGGGACGTGTTAGTGAGAGCATAAGCTGCTGGCAAAATCACACAGTATCACAGCAATCCAGGTTGGAAGTGACCTCAAGGATCATTGAGTTCAACCCTTTAAATTAAAGCAATACAGTTTAAATGAGATGGCCCAGCACCCTGTCAAGCTGAGCCTTAAGACTGTTGAGGAATCCACCGCTTCCCTGGGAAAAACATTCCAGTGCCTAATTACTCTAATGGTGATAAAGTTTCCTCTGGAGTGCCAGTGAAATCTTCCCAGGGGCGACTTGTATCCATCACCCCTTGTCTTTTCTATGAGATTTCTTGTGAAAAACAAATCTCCAACTTCTTGGTAGCCAACCTTCAGTGTACTGGTACATGGCTCCCCCTAAGCCTTCTATTCTCAAGGCTGAACAAACCCAGCTCTTTCAGCCACAGTCTACTCCAAAGCCGGCAAGAACTGTGTCCGCATCAGCAGGTACTTCCCAGTGTGTCTAACCTTAACTGTCGTTAGCTTGGAAGCTAGACAGACCTTCTCCCTGTCCGGCTCTCATCACCAGAGGATAGCTTTGTATGGATGAACCTTTCTCTGCCAGTTTACAGATGGCTGGTGCAGTTTCTTACCTGATCAATAGGGCATCTTTTGTACCCAAAGGTATCCTGAATCACTAAGCACACGCTGACATGCACTGCCAGTCACAGCTCTGCAATGCCACTGAAGAAGGAGAGCTGTGCACAGAGGTAACACTGGACTTTGCTTGTTGTTATATACCTGTGTGAGTATGGAGTATGCAGAAAGCCAGTCAGAGGCACTGCCTGCCAGAACTGGAGCACAGAGCTGAAGGAATGTGCTGCCCTGAGTAGGGCAAGTCTCCTTGCATCCCCACTCTGTTCCAGGGAGAGCTGTCACTGTGGTACATCTCACTCTACACAGGAACCTATATTCATATAGACTCACTTGGATGAATATTAATTCCACCCCAGTGAACTGTAATGGGGCATGGACATTATACAGACACATAAAATCAAGTGAGAGGATTCCTGCTTCACTGAATCACTTACATGCCTGTATTTTAGAACAGACACTTTTTGATTAGCTCATAAATCTTAAAATAATGTTTTCTTTTCTGCTAACCTCACTTTTTTATCCTATTCTGATGCAATTACTTTGAGACAAAATTTTTTCAAGAGTTGCAGCATTAGTTTTCAAGTGAGATCTTGGAGCCATGGCCAAACAGATAAAACAACTAAGGGGAAAACAAAGCAAGGAAGGTTGAGCTAAGCCAACACACAACAGTTCTTCATTCTGATGACCAACACCAATTTTTTTTTGCAGTAGTAGCTACCTGTTTCTGCAAGCCCTGGACACTCCTCATTCACAGTGGTAGCAAAATTGATGTCCAGCTGCTTCATCATCTTGTCTGCAGATGTGTGATACACTCCTGAAGGGCCAGTACACTTCATCCAAAATGCCAGCAGTGACAGCTTCTTATGGAACTCCGGAATTGCTGAGGGAGGAGACAACATTGGGGAGGATTGGACTAGATCATCTTTCGAGGTCCTTTCCAATTCCTAACGATTCTATGATTCTATGAACATGACGGTGAAGCAAAGCCATACTGGAAGTACTGACTTCCAGAAGAGAAAAGATGGTAAAAGTGGAGGAAATCTCACTTCAGCCTACTATTGGATAATTACAGTTTGGTGGGTCACCCCATGACATTAGCTTCACAGAATGTGATCCTACCCTCTCTCAAAGTTTGTAACATGTTTTGTCCATTTCTGATGGTAGGATGTGAGAAGATTTGCTGCTCATCCAGTTCTAGGCACTGATGTCTCATCCTTTTAAATACCACAAAATACTAGGAGAATATTGCAAATTGTCTGCACAAGACGGGTTCTTGTTCTAGCACTGCTCTGTGGCCTTGGGGAACTCACTCAATTCTGCCTTGATTTTGTAATAAACAGTCAATACACCATCTTGTATTTGTCTATCCTGCCCAAGGACTCACCAAGGTGAGTAACTACATGTTTTTCAGTTTCTTCCAAGGTACTACAAGAGGTGCAACAACTAGAAGAACAACTAAATAATTCTCTGTAGAGATGACTGAAAAGAAAATGGATTAAATGTTCCAGTTGTATTATGCCTCTGATAGTGTAAGGCAGATCCTGCCTTTCCTCAGAGATGGAGGAAGAATTTGGCTCTTCACTCTACCCCCGCAACAACCTCCATTCATCTTCTGCACATGGAGGAGGATGTGGATAAGTCCTTTCTGTATTCACCTGCGAGCAATGAAGACAGAATAAAAGCCCTGACCAGCTCTGGTTACTGCTGTATCTGCTGATAACTGTGAGTTGATCTTACTACCATGGCATCTCATGCACCAGCACTGAGCTCTGCACAGTGATTAGCTCAGCAAGCACACGTGCCCAAACCACCCCACTGCAAAGGAAAACCCTTCGTATGTCTCTTACCATCAGTAAGGGAGGTGATGTTCCCCAGATTCTCAGTGCTGATCTCTGCGATATTCTCCATCACCAGAATTTGCCTGGACAGCTTGTCCAGGAGGCCTCTTGCCACAAATGGTGTTTTACTGGAGAACACAATTTGCTGGTGAAGATAAAAAGGAAGAGAGGAAAAAGAGTCTTTGAACCAGAAAAGAGAAAGCAACCCAAAACTCAGAATAAAACAAACATGTCTAAAACACATGGCACTTGAGGAAGCACAGGGGCAAATTCATTGTCTGGAATCATAGGATCTCCTCAACATCCCATTTTATTGTCTCTTGAATGTCTTATGGTCCTGGCATTGTTGCTTGTGTCTTTAAGATCTACTTCCAGATATAGACACTTGAGTATCCAGGCAGCAATTCACACAAGGAGTTTCTGATTTATACACTCTGCAAGCTAGAGAAATCCGTCATTACAGTCTTTAAAGCCAGAAAAGAGCATTAGTCTAACTTTCATGTAACACAGACCATGGAATTTCAGGACATAACTGCTGGAGCAGACCACTGGCTGCTCTTATTCCACTCAGTTTCAGCTCTGAACTACTCAGGTGTCTTTATTTGGTTGTTTTACCTTGCTAATACTCTCTGCTGCTCACATCTGCATTTTTTTCAGCAGTGCCTGTAAATATTATCTGTAACAAATCTGCTCTGTGCGTGGACATAGTTCAAACTTCCCTCCCCCAACTACCTCTCTAAGGTAGTTGCTCAGCTCTAAGGGTACTGGAATCAGGAACACTCTGCATTGCTTCAGTAGTCATTTGGGAAAACGAAACTGATTATCTGTAAGATGGGAGTCAAACAGTTGCAAATAGGAAGCTGCAGCATGTTCTGATTCATCAAGGAAAACCCTGATGCCCACACTTGCTGCAGTGCCTTGCTAGAGGTTTCAAATCTTATTTGTTATCCTTGAGTTCTTACAAAAACCCAAACACCCTCTGAAAGGTTGTGCTAGTTAGCTGTGAGCACAAACAGACAATTCTGACGTCCTGGCTGGAGGACTGTCATCTACTGCTTTCACTGTGTGTCTTACAGACAGTCTCTCCAGATTGTTTGTAACCCAGCGTAGGGACTGCACTGCCCACAGTGCCCCAGACTCTGCATGTCAGGTCTGCTCCAAAATATACCTGGACAGAGGCTTTTCTGGTCCTTCCCACCCCAGCAAGGTGACTCCTGCCTCCCAGACCAGCCTGACCTTCTGCCCTGTTAGTACCCCATGTTGTGGACACACTGGTGCTTGTACGAGAAGTATTAAAAGATAAACCCGAAAGCGCTGGTCCCAGTACCTGAATGAGCTGCGTGCAATACTGCAGGTGCTTGACTATGGTTATATCGAGGCTGTCATTGCCTGTGGTCAGGGGCAGAGGGCTGCCGGCTACACTGGTGCCCACACCCGTGTCCTCAGTGAGAGCTTCACTCAGGTGGCCTCTGGCTTCTGGATGGTCTGTCCTGTAACTGGGGAGGGATGAAGGAGGTCAATATGGGACCGGTCACTTGCTGTGGCACACACACAGCCCCCCCGCCAACGCTTACTCAGGGTGATGAGCAACAAGCACAGCAGATGAGCTGAGAGCAGCCAGAAACCTCCCAATGAACACATCATATCCCTAAGCAGCAGTGCTGCCCTGGCTGGGCACAGACTGGCTGTACTCACTGAGGGTACAGACCTGTCCCTTGGCTGGTTTGCCTTCAGCGATGCCGCTCAGCACCAAGCCTTTTGAACCCAGAGTTACTGTCGCTTGGTGGTGACAGTTTCCTCCCATCTGTTGGTGAATCATCTCTCCAGTTGCTCTGTGTTAAACACTGTCACAATTTGCGCCACCCCAAGCACTGAGCTGCTGAGAAGAGCTCTGTGCGTTCCAAGTCCTCCTGCTGCCAGAATTAATGCTCAGTGCAGAAGGGAGCAAAACCACTGCTGGAGTCAGAGACATGATGTTTTCATGCGCTGTTTTAGGCACAATCGGTACAGCTTACTTTGCCAATCGAGTCTGTAAGAGCGTAAAGCTTGTCTCACTGTGTTTGAAATCATTATTTCCAACACCGCGTGGTTGCACAAATGGTCCTCCTTGTGTTTAACTGCGGAGCCCAAGGTCAGTCCCCAGATGACAAGTGTATTTGGCTGCACGTTCAGAAGTGTCAACACTTGCAGTCTTTACACTGAGTCACACTCTTACGCATCTAAAAATGGAAGTGGTAATCTACACTGTCTGGGGATGAGCCAGAGGGGGAAAAGAGACACTTTAACTTCTATTTCAGCTTAAAGGATTTTAATTGCTTTCTAAGTTAGTTAATGACTAAGTCAATTTTTTGCTGCTTAAGTTAAATTTATGCTAAAGTTCCTGGCTAAAGCCAGATCCTGAAATCAACCCAGTCTGCACTGAGCTCAGAGTGCCAGGTTAGCAGGCAACACAATTTCCCAAATGTTTCTCCCCACCATTGAAAAGAGATATGCAGTGAGATAGATGCACAGGAACTGCATAGTGGTTGCTTGCTTGCTCTCAAAATTATTTTGCACAGGTCACCGTAAGCTGTGAGATAAGCACAGCTCCATGGCTGGAAAGTGTGAGGAGTAGGGACTATGTTCCTTTCCTTTTTTCCCAGCTCTAGTCCACTTAGGTGCCTGCTGGGTATCGTGTCAGTTCTGAGGATGCCAATGTGCTTTTAGGATGTAATGACTGAAACACAGCATCTCAAGCTCACACAACAATGGCAGACCACGGCACAAACACCACAGCTTCTGTTGTTGGGTTTTTCCCTTTTTTTTTTTCCCCTCAAAGACCAGAAGTGATGAAAGAAGAACAGGTAACACGCAGGGCCATGAAGGAGTACCAGTCATCACTCTGACATTCCAAAGGAAACCTACACCATGCTGCTTAAATCTGGCCCTGTGTTATTGTTACTGACAAGCTTAATCCACTGCAAAGACTCATTCGGCTAGAGAGGAAAGACAAAGGGAGGGGGGAAAAAAAACCACAGAGGAATTAGTAATTACATCCAAGGAAAGCCAGGTCCAAACCTATGTCAAGGAAGAGGCTCTGCCAGTATTAATGTCATCTTAAATTTAATTCACCCTTCTCCTTTGGATGACAAATTGCGTATATTTTAACAGGGAAAAAAAGGTGATCCTGGAAGCTAAAGATTTTGTATGCAGCAACCACAGGGAACCTTCTGACCCTATCAACTCATCAAGGATTAGACAGTCTTCCTTGAATAATGTGTGCACCGGGATCCCCTGATAGCGACAAAGAGCCGGGGTATCAGTTTGGCATACGCACAGCTGGCAATTACTGCAAACTTACCTATTCTTCTCAACCTCAGTATCTGAAAATACTGAGTCTGCACCTCCTCCACCATTACAAACCTCCACACCACCACCATCCTCCTCATCAAAGTCAGAGGTGTTCAGGAAATCAAAGCTTTCTAAAGCACTTTCAACTGTTAGACTTAAACTGGAGGACCTGCTTCGGCTTACTGCTGGCTTGCACTGCAAAGGCAGAACAAACCAGTGAAAACCCCAGATATTAGCTACTACTGAAAGAAAAAAAAAAAGATAAAGCTTAGAACGTTCAAATTCTTAACTTTATTTTTAAAACTTAATTTTATTTGGCATTTCATTTCAAACCTTCATATTCATTGCATACACAATCAAAGCCTGAGAAACGGAAAAAACCCTTCCATTCCTCTTCCAATCCCCATCCTACCTCCTGTCTTCCCCAAAGGCAAAACTCAAATGTGCTTTATAGAAACAAGTGGTACCTCTTGAATCCAAGTGATGCAGCTTTCAGCATCCTCCACAAGGAGGAACAGCAATTAAGACACTGGAAGTTGAAAGGGGAAGGCACGTTCCCTAATTGCTGTTCTAGCTCAGAAGCCAATTTATACAGAGCCAATGGCACTGTCAGATTTATTCCAGATGCATCTCCAATGGACCTTAGCCAGAAATTAATTAGTTCTCATTTATTTATGGGGTAAGAGGACTTCTATGGCCTTTGAAGCCACATGGCCTGTCAAATAAAAGCCAATCAGCCGTCAGATTCTTAGGTGACAAAGAAAGGCAGTAACTGAGCAATCAACAGTGCTGGAGAGTGGGGAAGCCATCTCATCTCATCTCACTGCTAGGAAGAAATGTGACCAAAACGTTGTTTGCTGTAATAAGTATCAAAAGTCCTGTCTCGTGGCAATTCACCCAGGCATGTCCACAGAGCTGCTTCCAGGGTCACCCTGCAGGATCAGATGTAACATGAGGGATCACCTCCACTGGTTTGTGCAATGACTTCAGCACCTTTAGCTCTATGTGATCACTTGATCTCAAACAGCCAGGAGCCACTGTTAATGTTACACAAGTTGCATCTTGCAAACCCAGAGAAAAGCCTTGTCTCAGCTTGTAAACAAAAATTAATTGGCCTCTGAATTCAGACTCAGCATCAGCTCCTCTAGAGCTGAGGGGACTTGGAGCTGTTTCCAGTTCATTGGCACACAGTGTTAATGCTATAAGGGCCATATTATACATGACCATACAGTCATTAGCTGATTACACTTCCCAACACATTTGTGACACAGGTGGGTACTGTTTCCCACATCCTTTGCAGTACCCATGGTTTTAGCTACCACTTCTTCAGGTGAAAGCAAACTGCAACATGTCCTTTTCTCTGCCCATGACCAAGAGAGATTTCTTCAGCCACAGCCGGTTTCCATCTCAACCTTTTTGCCTGGGAGCCCAGCATGGCTGCTGGTGATGCTGTAGTTGGTTTGCTAGCTGATCAACAGGTGACACGCAGACATAAACAGGTCTGGAAGAGGCATCTATCTCAAGTGTGCAGGAATCCTGTCTGCACACATCCATCCTCTCTCCCACTCATCCCATGGCAGCCCCTTTGTAAGTTCTGAGAAAAAGATTTTAAATAAACAGTCTTTGCTCTCCTTGTGCCATTGGGATAACTGACCTCTTTGCAGAGCAGCCATGAAGCTCAAAAATAATAGCAAAGGAAGCTTTGTCTGCTTGACCCTCCTCAGCAAATCGTGCATGGAATAGGGGGCTGCAGGCTGTCAAAAAAGCACTTAACTGGGGAAAGAACCATGCGGCTGCAAACACCAATGGAAAAAGGATGTTAACACAGTGTCTTTATAAAAAGATAATGCTGAAGGAGAAATGCTTCCCTCTTTCCTCCTCAGCCACGGTTTTGAATGATGAGGCTCAAATGACTAGCAGACCAACTGGCACATGAATATGAAGCATTTGAAATGATTATTTCCCACATAATATTCTTTGTAATGTGTCAGGAGTTACTATCATGGGGGAGATATCAGTCACAGGGATCAGCAATAAAGCATATTAATACCACACATGCAAAACTCTTCTTTCTGATTGCCATCATTTTCTATCCATCCTGGTACAGTAACAGGATGTCTCTCATTTTAAAAATGGATGGGGGAAAAAGGAAAAGGCTTGGGAAAAGCTTAGACAATGTGGGGATGGCAACCGTCACTGGGACTTGCACTTCTAAATCCCTTTGGCAATTCAGAAAATTCAGTTTCTATGGCTACAGGGCCTGATCCTTGGCTGGTGAAGTTTTGCACAGCTCCAGCGTTGCGAGGTAGCTTGCTAAAGGCCACCACTGAGGATGTGTAGAATGCTAGCTATAATGGGATCTCCAGTAGGGCACAAGTAACAGATTCACAAGTGGTTTCTTCAGAGAAGGGTATAATTTAATCACCCCTCTGCCACTGCACCTTTTTCTGTTTCCCCCAGGTTTCAAGTAGATTAAAAGATGCATTGCTGGAGGACACAAGGCTACAGCAAGCACATTGCCAACTAAAGTTTAAAAATCCATCACTGTGAATGGATGCTCCAGGCAGGAGCATACTGGGGAATTTTACTGATCCCCAAACACTGCTTTGATGTTTGTGAGGAAGAGGGGGCAGATGCTACCCACTCACATTTTTTCTAGGGTAGTATTTTCCAAAAATGTACTCACTTTTAGGATGTCATCTAGATGCATCACTTCTTGGTCCAGGTCCTGAAACTCTTTATACTGCTCTTTATGTGGCTCAAGAGCTAACAGAAGCCCTTGCAAGGCTTCTTCAATGCTTCCATCAAGATAAGATTTATATCCTTCTGACTCCCCACTAATGGATCCCTCACAGGGCAGCCTCTCGGGGGTCATGGGTGCCTCTGCTGATGTCAGCCTTTTTACCAGCTGCTTCGTGATGTTGCCCTCATAGGTATCCAGCTCCACAGGCTTGAGCTCTGAACCTTCATCAGTGTCCTGCAGGAGAGACACTGGGACACTTGCATCTATAAAGATGTGATCACTCCCTGCATCAGATGGGTTTTGGCAAACTTCAGGAGCTGCCATCAGAGTAGTCTTGTTCTCAACCAGCGCTTCCTCCTCCTGGGACGGCAGGTCCTTTGTCTCAGCAACAGAGTCTCTGCGGGAGTCACTGCTGCTACCGTCTAGGCTTGAACTCTTGGAGGACTGAAGAGCTCTGTGCTGAGTGGGGCTTGCAGTGATGTCAAGGCTGGAGCTGATGTGAGCAGAAGCAGACTCTGCTGAGTTGGCAGCAGGCACACGGTCTTCGTAAGGCAAGTCGCCAAAAGTAAAAGAAAGAGGCCGCTTCTCAGTGGCCGCTGTTCCATTTTCAAAGACATCATCTGGCAAATTTGACTGAAAAGATAATAGAGAAAGAGAGAAAATGTTTTTCACACAGCACAGGAAAGAGAAAAAAATACAGTTATGTGCCCGGGAAGGAAAAATGTAAGTCAAAAGATCAAAGAAGCATTCAAGACTTGAGAGATGGGAAAAGTCTTTTAAACCCAGCTTCCGCTTTCATCTGGTCTGGCTCCTGATTTCACCAGGAAAACTGCTGGAAAACCTGGGCTTAGCATCTCTCTGGCAAGCAGAGAATGCTTCAAACCGAGTCCCAGAACAGAAACCCAAATTCTGCTCATCTTACTTCAGAACCAATTTCCAGTGCACTGCTCTAGTTCTTGTGACCCAGCTCTTTTTAAGGGAGTTGTACTTCAACCACCTTGCCTGCACTTCCCTACCCATTACAGATTTCTCTTCTATTTCTTTCCCAGCTTGTAAAGCAGCAATCCCAGAAATTTAATAAAGTTCCCTGCAAAAGTTTCTCCAGTGTTACGGCATCGGAATGGTGGCATTACTGTGCTGCTTCTTTTCTGTCAGAAGCAGGTTCTGCGCGGGGCATGGATATCTCTAGTGATTGTTTTGAACGTGAATTACACAGCAGTCCCACGCAACACGAGTTTCTGCTGAAATGAAACAGAATTGGATGACACTGCATTGACTGGGAATCATTCAGGAAGCAAAACCAGAAGAGTCTCCGAAAAGATCACAGCATATACATATGTTCATCTCTCTGGCCTATGGAGAAAAATCAGTGCAGGAGTCACAGCCTGCCTATGTGAGCCACAAACTGTGCTTTGTCACAAGCCTGCTCACAGAAATGCAGATGAAAGGCAACTACTATTTTGCTGACAAGTTGCTGGAAAGAACTGCAGGCATTCACGTGCTGGTAAGGTGCATAAGGTTAACGTGTCCAAAACTTGCATCTTTTTGTCCCCAGCACTATGAGGTGCTTTCTTCCCCTAATGTAATTACACTTAAAGGTTCATTTCTCCTTCCCTTTGGCATGGGTAAGCTTTCAGCACCCGGAAGTCCTGTTAGTAGGTGAATGTACATCATCAGTCAGCAGAGCAGGCGATTTTTAAGAATATCAAATTGGCTTGTATTCCTACCCTGCTCTCCACCCACTGATCATTGGCTTCTGATCATTATCCCTGCAGAAACCCAGAGGAATTTTGATTTAATGTAAGCAGCATGGGCTCACAGTCATGTCCTCCCCTCTAATCAGTCAGCAAAATGAGTGAGTTGCAACAGAGAGCAACACACGAAGCATGCATGAGGATGGAGATGTCACACAGGGACTGAAAAATCCTTCACCAAACGAACACCAGGACTCACATATAGCTCTAGCCCTGCTTCTGGGCATAGCCTGAGCGATGGCAGGTCACTAAAAGAGCGACTACGACGAAGCTTGTCAAAGAAAGTGTCTTGCAGAGTATCTAAGATTGTCAACTTTGGCCTGTCTTGCAGGGGATGAAGCCATTTCTTCAGCAGTTAAAGCAAAGAGGGGGTGAGGAAGGGTGAGTTAAACGAATGCTTTGTAGCAGAGTACCAAAGAACAGGCACGAGATGCAGCACTTGTTAGGTTAACATCTGTACAGATGGCCTATTCAGTTTATACGTAGTCCTGATAAAGCATTCAGAATTTGGTTTGCATGAAATGTAGGAGCACCCTGTGAATGTCTTTGCTACAGGGACAAACTGTATCATGGGAGACATTAAAAATACTATTGCTGTACCAGCTACAAAATGAACACGCATTTTATAAAGATTCTTCAACAATTACAGCAGTAAGGCAAGAAGAATAGGTATGCAGTGACTGCCCACATAGTTTCAAAGACCCCAGGATCATAGCCACCTTCTTTTACGATTAGCAGCTAGGAATGCACTTGCTTTAGAAGCATTTGTAAGGGTAACCTGCTGGAACCAGGCGGAAAAGGTTTAGACATGTAAAGCAATGAAGGGTTTGCAGTGTTTGAACTGCTCTAGGGCTTCTCACTACAAAAAACATGAAGCTGAACATTGCTTACAAAGAACGAGTGGTCCTTGAAGGTTGGTGTTTCAGGAGTGCCTTGGCTGTACATGGACATTCTCCTCTGGAGAGCAGAAGCCTTACTCACATTTCCAGTGGACGGGGTCAAGTCTTCAACATCAAATGGGCTATGGACACACAAGCAGGAAACACAAATGGTTGTTAGGCTGAGGGAGAAGGAATTTGAGGTCCACAGAAAGAACTTTTGAAAAGGTGGTTTATTAGCACATCAAAACCCAGAGGTAGCAGTAGCAGGTTTTTTAACTGAAGTGTTTTAAAGAAAACATTGTTAATTAGACAGCAGCCTCAGAAGTGTGGGGTTTGGTTCCGATGAAAGTGTTCTGCTTTCAGAAATCATTTATGTAGTGTAATCTGATGTTATTCTTCTCACATGAAAAGTGTTCGTGCATTTGAGTTGCCAAGTGTCACACAAACTAATGAGAAAGGTGCTCTACTATTAATGGAGCTGTCGCATTATAAAGGAAACCAGCAGCCGTTATTGCTGGCTTCATGTTTATTGCATTACACAAAAACAGCATGCAAGACTGCTAAAGCTAAAAGCACCAGTGCTTCTTCAGAAATTAGTTACCAGTTTTGAAGTGTTGGGTTTGAATCCTACACCATCAACTCTCCTACGCTGACCAGTGCAGATTGAATCACAGAACTGTTTATACTGGAGAAGACTCCTAACATCATCGAGTTCTGCTGTAAACACTGCCAACTCACCACTAAACCATATCCCAAGCACTGCATCTACAATGGTCAGTGCTGGATTTCCAACCACCCACATGGTGTCTGAAGCCCTTTAAAGACAGCTTTTACAGATGGGACAACTTCTGAGCTTGGCTGTGTGACCTTAAATCTCTGCTGAACTTTGCACAAATATTGAATGAGGGTTCAGTTATGCCACCTTCTTGAGCCTGGGGAAGAACTATACACACTTCAGGCAATTCTGTGGTCTCTCTATTTCACATGTCTCACCACGCCTGCTGTAACCACTAGATCTAGGCACAAGTCTCTTTGTCATAGGTAACAAGGCACATATAGCTGCCCATGAGCTGTTTTTCACCTCTTAAAATTGGACCAAAATTCCTGCCCTATCAGCCTCAGCAGAGAGCAAAATGGACAGAAGAGGCACCACATGGATGGACTTTTTCTCTTTGGTTGAAGTGACCCCATGACCAACTGACCAACCAAGCAACTAGCTCTACTTACTACCAGGTGATCTCAAGGTTCAACTTTATTGTGCCCAGGTCGTTAATGTCTACTGCAACCACCTGAGGCCGAGCTGCAAACAGGTCTTTTGTCTCACAGGTCACACTTCCCACGAGGATGTGAGTAGCAAGTCCTTTAACTTCTGTGACCTGGAAGAAACAAGAAGAGGACATTTAGGAACATGCAAGGCACCACAATCCTTAATCACAAGGCAACAGTTTTGATTTTCTGGCTTGGACCTCTGGCTAAAAGATTTCTACAAGGTGTCTAAAATATTCTATTGGTATGTTTGCTGCATCTTCATAGTTGAGGGAAAAAATCAGATTCATTATTATTTTACTAAATGCACAGTTGCATACTATCATGCCTCCACATTTTCTTTATGTTTTTATGGGTGACAGAACAATCATACTGGCTCAGACTGAGTGACCATAAGCAGAGCCCAAGTGAAGAGTGAGAACAGGGAGAGCACGCTGGATGTGTTCCCATCTAATGCCCTCTGTGTTTTGACAGTTCTCATGACAGGGAATCTCCTGGTATGCTGAGCCTACTTATTAATTCCCAAGGGAGCTCCCTTCTGTGTATTTGTCTCCTGTAACTCTGAAGCCATGTAATTGTTTGCATCTATGACGGAATTCCACAGATTTACTGGTGAGGAACTACCTCTCTGTATGTTTTTATAGTTAGATAGGGTACAGCACTGTTTATACTCACAAACAGATCTGCCTGGAAGCAGAGACGGACAGTTACCTGTGCAGCTCCTACACAAACAAACCTTCTGCTAGTTGCTAGAAAGTCAGCTCTTGAACCTTTTATGCAAACGTCTTTGGAGATCAAAGAGAGGTGAGGATATATATGTTAACCTTAATAGCACTGAGAGTCTTGTTTGTAGCTCTCGTGTGCTATGAGAAAGGGTTGTCTCTGAACCTTCCACCTGAAGCCTGCATTGTTAGACTGAGGAGAACGACCCACCTTGTGTCACAACTTGAGCTTTTATGAAAGATCTACTGTCTCACACGTTTGGGATTATTTTGTTGGTGGTTTTGTAATAATCTGCATTCTTTTTCATAAGGCTTTTGCAGTGTCTAAGTTGGACATTTCCCAGGAGACTTTCAAGATACTCGGTTTGAGCTGCTTTTTATCTGAGCAGTCGACAACCTCCATCAGGAGCAGGAATTTTTGGTTTGCAGTTTTTCACTGCTGTTGTTTTCCTGAATGTCATCAACAAACAGGTTTCTAGTGTTCCCTTGCTTTGGTGCAAAGCATCAGAGTTACTGGAGAGCGATGTGAGGCAATGGTCATAGCTATGACACCAGTCTGAGAAGAGTTAGGACAACTTCTCCCACAGGACTCCCAAACTAATGGGGTTTGGACCATCTAGATTGGACTGTATGACACTTCACCCTAGTAGGTGTGTTGGAATTACTAATGATGCCTCATTTTCCTTACAGTGAGGGTGACAGAGCACTGGAACAGGCTACCCAGGGGGGTTGTAGAGTCTCCTTCTCTGGAGAATTTAAAACCTGCCTGGATATGTTCCTGTGCGACTTGGTCTAGGTGATGCTGCTCTGTTAGGGAGATTGGACTAGATGATTTTTTGAGGTCACTTTCAATCCCTGATGTTCTGTGATTATGTGATTTTCAGAGATTTTGGTAAGTGAGTGTACCTTAATGGAGATCAGGCCAACAATGAGAGGGAGGAAAACCATTTCTTCTCCGTCCCAGCTCTGCTTGCCATTCACTTCTATTTTGCCCTTCAGTTTCCACCGTTGGCGACCGTAACGCATGTAAATCTGAAAGAGAAAATTACTCTTATTTCCTGGAGGAAACAGAGTCATGATGCAGAAATAACAGAAACAGATTTGGGTAAAGGATCTGAAAAAGGCTGCTGCTATTGGTGTAGGTGCTGCTTTTCTGCTTCCCATTGAGCCAGAACAAGCTCGGTACCTCAGGATCTCTGTCTCTCAGCTTTCCTAATCACTCCTTCCAGTAACGTACCACTTAGCCCAGCTTTCACCCTCATGTAACTAAGTGACACAACGAAGAAGCTGCAGCTTAAACTGTGTTACAGCAGTACAGGGGCAGGGTGTGAGATTTGGGAGGGTAGGATCTTCATGATCTATAGCTTGCTGGATCTGCTGCCTTCCCACACAGGGGAGAGGGTAGGGGAACTCTGGCTATTCCTTGCCAGAGGCCTCTCCAGCTACGAGGCTTTAGCTGGCTGGTGATGGAAATGGATGAGACCCACAGAGCAGAAGCACAGTTTGAAACAGGAGGAGCAGCAAAGCCTGTAGTGGGCTGCAGAGTCAGGGGGGAGAGACCTGTTCCAGCTAACGGTCCCCACAGAGGAAACACAGGCTGCTGGCAGTGTGAGAGTCTGTCACAGGGAACAGGAGTGGGAACAAACGAATCAATGATCCAGGTAGCGGGGCTGCACAGGTTGGGGGATCCATTATCGAGCTGCTGCAGATTTCTTGCAGGGTTAGGGCTGTTCTGGATAGAACCGCAGGCTCTTATTTTAATCCAGCTCTAAATAAGCTGCTCTGGATGCTCTCCACTGGAATGCTGTAATGACTGGAGATGCTGACACTTAGGTCCTCTCTGCAGGCAACATCTGGGCCTCAATAAACGGTTATTCAGTGTCTTTCAGCTGCTCTGCTTTATGGTGAAGTAAAGCCTAAAGCACTCGGTAAAGGATGCTTGCAAGGATATGTTCAATTTGCTCTGCATGGGTGGCATTGGGGTGTTTCCTTTTCTCCAGCGTAATTAGAAATGTTTTCTCATACATAAGATTTTTTAAGGTTAAATAAAAAAACCGCTTAATCTTGTATTTTTTCAAGGAACCATCATCCAGCAAATGTAACGTCCAGCTCTTCTGACCAAAGGCCAAC
The DNA here is from genome assembly GCA_028565055.1 of Phoeniculus purpureus. Classification (NCBI taxonomy): domain Eukaryota; kingdom Metazoa; phylum Chordata; class Aves; order Bucerotiformes; family Phoeniculidae; genus Phoeniculus; species Phoeniculus purpureus. Next base: position 5,226 of record JAOXOE010061614.1, on the reverse strand, counting down.
ATAAGAGACCTGCACAGTTTTTGCAGAACACACACAGGAAAAATAAACACTGGTTCTTGGGGTGCTGATGTGAGCAGATTACATTCGTTGGGATGTAAAACACAGCACAGATGTGCCTGCCTTTGGATTATTCTGCTATTAAATACCCCATAAACCAAAACGTACCTCATACTGATCTCCTGGGCAGAGCCGAGCGAAGCCAGCCAGACCTGGGGAGGAAAGACACAGAAGGGCTGTTGAGGCACCTGAGCTGCCAGGTGAAGTGGAGTGCAGCAGGATGCCCACCTCCTTTCTGCTTACCACTGCCTCCCTGCATGCCAAACCAAGACTGAATGCAGCCTCCCTAACCTCTTTCTTTTTTTTTCTAATTTGATATAAAGGTAATAGGGTTTTTTTCACAGAAAAATTAGCAATTACCAGGTTTTTTCCTTCAAGAGCTCAGTGTTTCCTTTCATATAATAATTATAGAAAAGGAAGAAACAGCTTCCTGATGTCATCTGGCTTCAGCAACTCAGCTTAACACCCTCACTATCATGAGGTGTGGGCGAGCTGCTGATTATCACGTAGTACTTGCTGCTCAACACTAATCAGCCTGAGCCACACATTCTAACAGAGATTCCTTTCTGGTGCATCTTCATAGACACACAAGAGGGGCTCCTTTGCTTTGGCATTTCCATAACATTACCATTCCAGTACCATCTGAGCATCTTCCAATAGTACCTACATCCCAAAACACGACTGACAAGATTTATCCCATTACAACACAAGTCTTATCCCATCTTTTCCCAGAGGAGACAACCAATGCAGCAGAGCACTTCTGGTATGTGTCTGCTTGATTTTTTAAAACATTTTTTAGAAGGTAGGGCATGATGATGCTATTTCCACATTGGCATTGTGCATATGGAATCAGTTTCCTGAGAGACCATGCTGAAATCACAGGGAAGTCACCATCCCTCTCCTCACCTTGTAACCTGCTCTTCTACAGGATTCAACAAGTTGTTTTTCATGAACCTAACTGTCTCCTTCCACAGAGGAAAGCTCTTTTCTCACAGATCTTCTCTGTACGTAGCTCTTGTACTTGTTTTGATCTAAAAACCTACCCAGCTTTGCCAGATTGAGCCTAGAACTGTGCCTCTAGTGTTACGATGTGCAAAGAAATCATCTTGAGGACAAAAACAAAGCCTGTGGCAAAGAACAGAATTAAAACAACCCAGCTGGGGTGTAGGGATGTGTTTTGTAGAGAGTGAGCAATCCCAGCTCTGTGAACTTGGCCAGAGTCTGAGCTAAGGGCTTTGAAGCCTTCTGAGAGAGTTTCTCAAGGTCAGCGATGTGCAGGTCTGTGAGAAAGTTGGCACGTAGAAGGAAAACAACAGGTTGTGGAATGAAAACTAACTATCATGAACAGTGCGTGGACAAAAGGTACTTAACCAACAGCAGTAGCTTTTAAGACAGATGGACAGATGTGTTGTACCAATCAGCAATGTACATGTGTCGCATGGACTGCCCTGCTGTGTATAAAAGGGTTAAGCTGACGCTTAATAAATGGCATTCGCTTGATCATATTGATCGTCATGCAACTGTCCATTTCGTACTCCCAGAGAGTCCATCTCCCCTTTATTCCTTGCTAATACACACGGCAGTGCAGAAGGTTAAGGGGGGAGTTGTTCTTTCTAATCAGGTGAGTTTATCTGCCCATGCCATTCTCTACAGTAGGAACAACAATACTAGTTACGACAGCTTCAAACTACAGAAGGGCCTTACTGATGTCAAAAGCAGCTTCGGATTTGAAGACTCTGTTGTTTCTTCAACAAGAGGACATATTGCTTACTTTGCTTCTGACAACCCTACTGCAATGCTGCATTCCACAAACACATAGATCTTGACAAGATTAGTCCACAAGAAGAATTAACACTACCATGGAAAAATAACATGAGAAATTCTTATACCTGCACAGACTGTTAAACTTAGGATATGGACCACAGTGAAAACACCTGTCACATTTTAGAGCTTTTCTTTAACAAAAAATGCAAAAAATATTATAAAATAAAACAGAAATCCCTTCTGTGGTTACGGTTTTGAAGCATTATTACTCTCCAAACCAGGAGGTTTCACTCTCTTTGAGGTTTTCATTAGAAACCACAGATTTCAGCTAGAGTTTTTAGTCTTAAAGAGCTAAATTGAAGTCTGTATAGCTAAAGCTATTCAAGTTATGCTTAATTTTTAGGGCAAGGTTCAAAAAGCATGTTTCAGGCACCTTTTAGATCTCTTCCAGAAATGAAGCACTGTGGTTATATCACCTCTGCCATCTGCAGGGCTACATTCAAGTTGATGACAATATTTATGAAAGAAATAGTTAAAATATTTATTATTATTACTCTGTATAGCACCAAGATGACACTTAGAGTTAGGATGTGAAGTCTCCAGCACAACTGCTGACACTAGACCCACCTGTAAACATCCTAAAGGCAGATCAGTCCACCCCCCCATGGGAGACTATTAGCAGTCTGCCACACTTGAAGGTCTAATAAATCACTGTCAGGATATTCCTATAAACATTCATCTTGGTTTTGTTGATGTTTGTTCCATATATTAGTTAATAATCTGAGCCCACCTTGAATAACTGCTCTAATCAGTCATTATGCTCTGCTGCTGCTGCAGTATCAGACTGCTTCCATCTCATCTCCTTTAAAGGCATTTCAGCCTGACACACACATTTTCGCTGAACAAGGCAGAAACAAGCTCTGCCTACCTTAAGAAAGGAAAAGCACAGCCTCCACCTGGTTGAGACACAAATATTTTGTTTTAATCTAAATGTTCTATTTTGAATCAAGGTCATTAATTAGAAGTTAAAGATCCTGATTTGCCTGACTGGTAGATCCATTAAATCAATTGATAATTAATATTGATTTTTCACCCTGGCTTTCCTTTACAGGGCACTGAGCATCTCTTACTTCACAGTGTATTTTGAAGAGAAGCCGGCAATAAAGCTAACATACACAACAGCCCTACCTTGCAGAGGAGAAATTTAACACAAAAGCCAAGGAAAAAGCAGTTATCTCTGCAATTTATGGCATGAAAAGGCAAGAAGCCAACCCCATCTCTGACACATTGTTTAATGAATGCATACAGGATTCTCATTTCCAAATCATAATAGACAGCATAATTAATCTACATGTACATGGATGGGAGTTGCAGGTTTTCACACGCTTCAGACTACAGGACAGTTGTCTCCTTCCCTAGGGGAGAGGAGTAAGCCTAACTGTGACTTTATAATAGTGTACTAACACGATAGCCTCTCTTTGCACAAAGGACTAATCCCACAAAGGCAAAATCACCAGGTTATTATTGGTATAATAACATGCTATAGTAATAAGCCAGTGTCACCTTAGTCACCATCAGGCACAGAAAATGAAATTACTGCTCAGCGGCAGCTTTGCCACCAACTCAGAGCAGGTAGGGCTGGGCTCCCTCACCAGAGCAGAGGCCATTACGGGAGCCAGCAGGAGATCATGACATCCAACACCCACCAACCCACTCAGGAACACATAAATCATCTACCACTTCAATATAAAGCCAGCTCAGCTACTAAAGAAACTATGTGTGGTAACTTTAGCCTTCCATCTGCAGATGCATTGTTTGAAAAGCTGAGAAGCTGTTCTGCCTTTATATTAGACTAAATGCAATTTTAAGCCTTGGCTTCCCTAGCAGTGAACTCCTTCATGACCTGCTGTACCTGAAATAACTACCTGAAATTATTTATCTTGGAAAATGTGAGTAAATGCTAACACCTTTAGTCCACCATGCTTTGCAGGAGATGCAGTTGCAACTGTCAAAAGGACTAGACCAGAAGAAGATTGATGTGGGTGTAAGCAGTAGAGGACAGATAACCTAGATGGGCTTTGAATTAAGTGCTGTTCAATGTGCTTATCTGGAAAGATACCACCAAATGATTATCAGACCTTTATTACTACAAAGACACTTTGAAAAAGCAATATTCAGTAGGCTGGTTTACATTGAGAACCAGAATTGTGTCAAAATGCTAAAAAAGACTATCAGCAACATCAAACTAGCAAAAGAAGTAAAAAAAGAAAAGCAATGTACTTCCTCGTGGCCAGGATCTGTATGAACTAGCCAGCCAAGGCCCAAGCACTCCAGACAGTAGTAAAGCAGGGAAAGATTCCAGATTTCTGTTGTTCAAATTTGTTTCCTACTACTGACTATATCATACTGAAGGCCAGGGGTCTCAAACAGAGGCCAGAAGGGATGAGGCACTAATAATCAAACCACATCCAAAAAAAATCCCAAGCAAACATCTCACGTGTTACAACAGAGGCACGGGAAGGTTGGTGTTATAGTCTGTAGATTGCTTACTGGGAACCAAAGTGCAGAAAGGTAAACCACGTTACTGAGTCACACAAGAAGTCTGTGACAGAGGAAATGCACCCAGATACCCCAAACCTGTGCCCACTGGCCAAACTCTAACGCTGAAGAAACACTCTGGGACAGGTGTGGGGTTCCCCAGTCTCCTACACTGAACTGAAAATAACAGGCATAAAAGCCTTACAAAAGACAAACAATATTTTTCATTTAAAACAAACATCCTTACAGTTTAGGCAACTCAGCTGAACGCAGCCTGAACTCAGCAACAGAGGGATTAACCAAACGATTCACTGACCAAAGGATTGATGAACTGAACAGTCCAAACGTTTAACAGAATCTAGTGTAAAAAGCATAATGTTCATTTTTCATTTTACTAACATAGTTGTAATTTCAATTCGAGGTTACACCATATTTCTAGCAAAAACAAATGGTATTTTTTGGTGTAACTTCTGCTCTGAGTTTTGGTCCCAGTCTAAAAGTCTGTAACAGCAGCCTTCATGTTTTAACAGTGATGCTTATCTGAAGAACACAAAACTCAACATATTTTTAGAACCTTGTAGTTTAAAGAAAACCCAAACAAAAACCAACCCTCCTGACCATCAGCAGTGGTAACCTGGCAGCATTTCTCCATTCAGGCACACTGGCTCCAGCTGAACAGGGAAACTCACCTATATAACCCTCACTGCATATGGATCCAACATGGTACAGACTCCATAGGATCCAAGGGTTGGAAGGGACTTCCAAAGGTGTTCTAGTCCAACCTGCTTGCAACAAGCAGGGACATCTCTAACCAGACCAGATTGCCCAGAGCCCCATCCAGCCTGACCTTGAATGTCTCCAGGGATG
>JAOXOE010061574.1:0-31859 GCA_028565055.1 Phoeniculus purpureus | reverse complement strand
GCAGGGGGGTTGGACTCGATGATCTCTTGGGTCCCTTCCAACCCCTAACATCCTATGATCCTATGATCCTATGAACTTGGCCTTCCTGTTGCATCAATGCATCGATAGAAGAGCCACAATATATAGTGGCCTCGGTGTAATTTCAGCCTGGCACAGGTCATCATAGCAAACAATAGAATCATTATGGCTGGAAAGGACCTCCAGGGGCATCAAGTCCAGCCCTTATCCCAACAGATCCCTAATCCCTAGACCATGGCCTCAAGTGCTCTAGCTACTCGTTTTTTTAAACACCTCCTGGGATGGGGACTCCAGCACCTCCCTGGGAAGCCTGTTCCAGTGCCCAACCACTCTCTTAGAAAAGAACTTCTTCTTAAGATCCAATCTAAACTTCCCCTGATGCAACTTGAGGCCACTTCCCCTTGTCCTATCATTAGTAAATTGGGAGAAGAGACCAGCACCAGCCTCGCTACAGCCCCCTTTGAGGTAGTTTAGAGAGCAATAAGGTCTCCTCTCAGCCTCCTCTTCTCCAGACTAAATAACCCCAGTTCCCACAGCCGCTTGTCACAGGGCCTGTTTTCCAGACCTCTCCCCAGCCTTGTTGCCCTTCTCTGGCCCCACTCCAGCCCTTCAAAGTCCTTCTTATACTGTGGTGCCCAAAACTGGACCCAGTACTCAAGAATGTGGGCTTTAAATTTACTTCAGTCACTGCAGCATCACAGCTAAAATCCACCTCCAGAAAGTGCCTGCCTACTATCTTGCTGTTCCATGTCTAATGATTTATAATTCCTCTAATAAGAGATTTGCATAAAAGCCCCGACTGTTTTAAACTATGCCTTAGTATATGCCTTAATAGCGTACAGCAGATTTATCTTGTACAAGTACGTCATCCTGCATTACAGCACTTGCTTCTTCTTGAAAGCTACAGGACCACAAATCAACAACATTAAGCCTCCTTTTCCTGCACAGAACTTGAACAAACCTTTAGGCAATTTGTTAAGTGCACTGCTAAGCCCCTAAGCTTTCACAGCATCGATCTGCAGAGCAATGACCATCCCCAAATCTAGTGGAAACTGCAGAAAAGCCCTCACACTCCACTATTTTTAAAACCAAACATTGTCATGAACCAGAATTGCAGTCTTCACCTGCAACTGTGTCTCAAGAGTTTGGCTGACTTAGAAATACTGGGAAAAGACTGTGACCGTCCAAAGGCTAGCAGTGTCATGGGAAAGAAATAAGTAGAACATTCCTTCAGAAAGTATGGAAAGCAGGACACTCAGGGTTCCTTTGAAAACCTGGTCTAACTATTCGCACTAAGGTGGGATAGGCTGCTCAAGGCCTGAGAGCATGTTGGATACCCTTAAGTATCTGTTTAAATCCTAGGCTGAAGTAAACAGCAATAGCTGCTGACCAGGAGAAAAGAAGCTTCTACTGGACCTAATGATAAAAAGAAATACAAGAAGTCCAAGCATTTCTGTACAGTACTTGAGGCTCAGGGCTAATGGCAGCTATGGAACTGAGCTGGACAGAGGGAATTTCAGGAAGAAGTGAGACACAGCTGGTTTGGAAAATGATTGGCTGGTTTTGTTCTCCACCAAACAACATCCAGAAGCCATGTACAGGCTAGAAATGTTGAGATCTCATAAAAAATGGATGATCCTTGTAGATCTTCTTCAGTCTGCAAAGAGTCAAAGCATTGATGATGGCCTCAGGAACTTTCTGTTCTGCACCAGGCACTTGCAGCAGCTCTTTCTCTGTCTGCAGCAGCATCATGCTTAATGTGTCTGCCACAGGATTGCACTTCAGATCTTCCAAACCAAACCGCTAAGCTGATACCCCACAGCGTCCCAGCTCTTCCCACCCCACAGCCAGAGGGTGTCCCCTCACCCACAGAAAGCAGGTTCCTTCTGCCACCCTGCTGTCACCCCACAAAGTTTCCACCTCCCAGGCTCAAAGACAGAATTGGAGGTTCTGGTGATGCAACTAGAGAGCAGATGCTGCCTGACAGCTAGCTGTGCCCATGTGCTGTGTGAAGGGCTTGCCCCATAACTTGCTGATGTGCCTCCACATAGACCCAAAATGCTCCTTCAGGAAGGCACTGAGAAGACTGTCAGTACTGTCTCTTCCACCAGAGCTCAACTCACTCCAACTGCTCAGCTATAAAATTCCACCACAGAAGATGACTGGTGAGTTAAACAGCAACCCTGCTGGTCGCAAGACACTGGCATAAAATAACTAGCTCACGACATCTGTCAGCCCACAAGCTACTGAAGCGCTGTTAACATCCCACGAGCCCCGAAGCAGGTTACACACCACACTTCAGGAGGGAGAAAATGCCATCAACAAGACCTTAAACCAGCCCAATGGAATGAAAAGTTAATTTGCAAAAGGTTTCATATGGATAGAAAAGACACTATTTATTAATGACAAGATTTTTTAAGACTGAGACTAATAGTGATGCATCAATATTGAGCACTGCACTGCTGAATTACAGTTTCCCATCATTTAACCTCCCCTCTAAGCTCCTCTGTTCTTCTAGGTTGGTTCTTAATTAGCAGAACTTCTAGAGGATAAAACTGTGACCTCAGTAAGACCTAATTAGAAATTAACAATTATGCAAAGTGCCTACTCTACAGCAGCTATTACTGAACCTAGAAAGCAGAGCTTAAGCAGGAAAGGTCTGCAAAAACAGCCACAAATCTGCTGCCAGAAATGGAGTTCTTCTGAGCCACTGCAGAGCTGGTAAGAGGCGGAAGAGTATGGACAAGAGCCACTCTGCTCTGCAACAGTGGCCCTCGCTGGGAATGCTTTGTGGATTCTTAGAAAGCTGCTCTGTACAAATCCAACTCTGACCAGATGTGCTGCTAACTGCAGTCTGTCTATCAGCACGCAGGACTTACGAGAGGCAACGACAGGAGCATTTGTTCTGACAGTGAGCCAAGAAACCAGTCCGACAAAGGGATGTCCTCACTGTCAATCCAGGCTGGGGGAGGAGGGGATAGAAAGCAGACCTGAGGTGAAGGACTTGGGGGGTGCTGGTGGATGAGAAGCTGGCCATGAGCAGATAGTGTGCTTGCAGCCCAGAAGGATAATTGCATCCTGGGCTGCACCAGAAGAAGTGTGGCCAGCAGACTGAGAGAGGGGATTCTACCCCTCTGCTCTGCCCTGATGAGGTCTCATCTGGAGTCCTGCATCCAGTTCTGGAGCTCTCAGGAAAGGAAGGACAGAGACCTGATGGAGCAGGTCCAGAGGTGCTGGAGCCCCTCTGCTACAAGAACAGGCTGAGGGAGCTGGGGTTGTTCAGCCTGGTGAAAAGAAGGTTCTGGGGGGGACCTGAATGCAACTTTCCAGTACCTGAAGGGAGCTACAAGAAGGCTGGAGAGGGACTGTCTATGAAGACCTGGAGCAACGGGATGAGGGGCAATGGTTCTACATCAGAGAAGGGCAGATTGAAATGGGCTGTTAGGAAGAAGTTCTTTGTCAGGAGGGGGTTGAACACTGGAACTGGTTGCCCAGGGAGGCAACTGAGGCCCCATCACTGGAGATCTTCAAGGTGAGCCTGGACAAGGCTGTGGGCACCCTGATCTAGTTGAGGATGTTCCTGCTCACTGCAGAGGGGTTGGACTGGATGACCTTTGGAGGTCACTTCCAACCTGGACTAGTCTGATTCTATGTTCATTTCTATCGATCGTCTGGAGAAGGACAGAAATAAAATTAACCAATTACACATCCAAAACCAGAAGAACCACTTGATATAGGATTAGAGACCATTCCAGCTAAATAAGCCAAAAGAAACACGGAATCAGAGAACATTAGGGATTGGAAGGGACCTCGAAAGATAGTCTAGTACAAATCCCCTTGCCACAGCAGAATCACCTATGTTCCAGCTTATACCCATTGACCTTTGTCCCATCATTAGAAGACACTGAGAATAGCCTGGCTCCATCCTTCTGACACCCACCCTTCACATATTTATAAACTTCAATAAGGTCACCCCTCAGTCTCCTTTTTTCCAAGCTAAAGAGACCCAGCTCCCCCAGCCTTTCCTCATCAGGGAGATGTTCCACTTCCTTCATTATATTCATGGCTCTAAAAAAGGCTTATTTTTCTGCTGCAAGTCACAGCTTTTGCCTTGAGAAACCACTATCATATTCGTATTCACAACCATTAGACCTTGTGACAAATAATAAAAGGCACCAAGCTGACAGCAGAGTGCCCAGTAAAGCATCAAACATCACCAAAGCAAACGGCAGCAGTAAACGCACTCAGCATGTTCCATCACACTAGGGTTGGGGAGTAAATGTGGAGCAAGCTGAAGAAAGCAAAACCTTGCTTTGTTGAGACATCTCAGTCTTTAGGCTCTTGGACTAGTGATCCTATGTCTGCTGCAAACGTCATAGTCACATCGTGTTCTGAGGAAAATCCATGGACACACGTCACTTTACTCCTATTATGAGACACTACATTAGCACCACAGTGAGAGACTGAACACTGAAGTGCAAAGAGTAAAATCTACCACATTTCTATTTCTCTACAACAATAGCTGAAGCTTACTCAAGGGGAGAAATGGGGATTAGGACTGGTTGCTGCTGTTCTCTGTCTCTGGTTGCTGTCTCTGCTGTAGCTGACATTTCTGAAAGGCTTTTGTTGTTCCTATCAGCTTAGATCACTGTTGGGAAAAGCAACAGCTTTACAAACACCTCAGGAAAGCACAACTGACAAAAGACAGAGCCTCTAGTAAGAGGCTGTCCACATGCTCTGTGTGCTAACTGCTGTGCACACTAGCTCAACAGAAGCATCCGTAACCATAAATGAGGCATGAGAACAGCATTTACAGTTTATATACGGACTGCCAACTCTGTATGCTTGTTCCACCAACTTGTGATACAACCCTTCCCAGCTTCAAACACATCCCTGGAGCCATCGGCTTCCAAAGTTCATCCAATGGCCTAACACTGGGTATGTCTTCTGAGCACAGCCTGTGCTCAGTCATTCTGATGCTTCCCCCTCAGCCGTTACTCAGAGAGCAACAAGATGAGTGGACAGAGGGCAGGTCAGTCTCTGTTCCTCTATTTTCTTTGCTCCATAGAGCAAACATCTTGAATCCAGTTGCTTTAGAAATCAACAGTAAGCCCTTGCCCAGATGAGCAGGATGCTGAGTCTCACTGACCCCACTGCTTCTGCTGACTAGTGCTAAACACTATTGGAAAGGTGTTTATTGTTTTGAGGTTGGGGTTTTTTGATTTTCTTTTAATCATGACATTTGTTGCCTGCATCAGTCGTGCACTTGACAGAGTACTGGAGCCACAGCTGTAATACTCCAGGCTTTCTGATCCATCATGTGGAATTTAATCCTTCCTGCTCATGGGCAGGCAGCTGTAAGCAAAAGAGCACAGCCGTAGCAGCACAGGAGAAGCTTGAGTGTGTTTTTAGAACATGTTTACACCTCCCCTGCCATTCAAACTCACATGATGTGTCCAGCTGGTGTGACGGAGCTACCTGGGGGCTCCCCTAAGCTCACTTGTAATTGGTCTTCTCAGCACAGAGGAAGTGTCACGGATGAGCAGAGCTTTTGTCACATTGCTGTTAGCATTGCTGGGGGAGAAACGGACAAAAATAGAGACAAAAAAATCACTACCAGCTCACTAGAGCCACAAGACTTGCTTTGAGCCTCCCAAGAGAAACTCACCAGCCTCAACAGAGCAACAGAGCTCAGGGCCGACACAGAATCATTAAGGTTGGAAGGGACCTCCAAGATCATCCAGTCAAACCATCGACCCAACCCCACCATGGCCACTAAACCCTGTTCCCTATGGCCACATCTACGCATTTTTTTAACCCCTCCAGGGACAGCGACTGCCCCTCTCCCAGGGCAGCCTGTTCCAAACCCTGACCACTCTGTCAGGGAAGAGATAACTCCTGATGTCCAACCTAACCCTCCTCTGGCACAACTTGAGGCCATTTCTTCTCACACTATCACTAGTGACTTGAAAAAAGAGACAGACTCTCAGCTATCTACAACCTCCTTTCAGGCAGATGCAGACAGCAGTAAGGTCTCCCCTCAGCCTTCTTTTCTCCAGACTAACCAGCCCCAGCTCCCTCAGCTGCTCAAAGAATCCTGAAGATTCTTCAGTAACAGGACAGTTACTCAAGCAAGTGGCCTGCAGGTGATCTGGGGTACCTGAAGATTGCTGCTGCCCATACAGACCTGAGTACATCACAGCAAAACCTAAACTGTTCTCTCCAAAAAAGAAAATAGAATGCAATGCTCTGAGCACCAACCTGTGTCATCTGCAAAACGACAGACCCAGCAAAGTGGAGTCCAGAGCTGCTATTTCACAGCTCTGCTGTTTGCAGGACACAAGTTCATACCAGGCTCTGCATTACACTTTGCCACCTCTTCATCTACATGCTACATCTTCAGCCTGTGTGCCTGACCTTTCAACACAGCACAGACTCTGGGGTCTGAGAGAGCTGAGGGAACAGTCAGTCAGGTCCTGCCTTTGGGCCCCAACTTCTAGTAAGATGAGATGCTAAGAATCTGCAAAGCTCTTGTGAGCCACACCCTTCACATGGTTCAATTAAAAGGGGAAAACCCACAATGCATCCAAAGATGTGTCTACTTTGGATCCAGTAAAACTTCTGCACTGTGGGGTTGCAGCCACCAGAAATAGGACAATGGCTAATGAGCAGTAGAGAGAAAAAAAACGAGCCCAGAGCTGGTTTCTCATCTGCACATTATCTAAATTCAGCACAACTGAGGACAGCTTGAGCTGACAATCAGCTGTAAGCAATCTTGCAGGGCCCACAGACCAGGCTGCTCCCACATTCAAATTTATCGTGGCTTACTGAAATTTGAGCTTGACTTGGTGGATCCAAGCCTGGACCTTAGTGAAGAGCCAGCCTATGGGTGTTGTGTGTGATGACCAGCAAGTGTAAACGGTGCTACTCACTTTGATCTTCTGATCTTGGTGCTGCTCTGGGCTGAAGACTCATCTGCTGACATTAGACATACATACAGGGCCAAGCCCTCCTCTCACCAGGCCTGTTGCAGCCCTCCCACCTGAAACAGAGCTTTGGGTCCATCCTTCCTTCTCACAAAGGCACCTGTAAATCCATTTGGACACAAGTTCATTGTTAGGTGACTGTATTTACAGATTGGAAAGAAACCCTTATCTTGCTCTGCTGCTTTTGAGTAAAGCCCTGTAATATACAATAATCACTTGATTAGTGGATTAGCTGCAGTTTAGCCAGTAGAAAAATCAATAAAGTCCAAATTAAATCGGAGTAACAGGTAGGTTTGATATATCATGGGACTTATTTTCTCAATGAGGACTTGAAAGCTCTGACCTCCACCAGTGTGAAAGCAAGAACATGCATTAGCTCCATAGTCCAGGAAGAAATTAGAACAGTTCCTTATCACACTGCACTGGGTGTTCTGGCCACAGTGGCACCGTGTGCTGCCGGTGTTAGTGATGATGAGATCAATTCAACTTCAGTTCAAAAATCAATGCCAAGTGATTATGCCTCAGAACTGAGGAGCTCATGCAGCCTTCTTTAATCAGCCTTTGCCTACCCTATTGGTTTGGCTAGTAGCCAAACCCCCAGCAATGCCCATTCTGCAAACACACCTTCTAGTTCAACTGAGGTTGTTCCTTCCTGATGGATGTTGTGTGTGTGTGAGGCAAAAATTCTGTTTTTCAATATACACATCTGAGCCAAAGCGAAAAGGGTAAAAGGCAACTTCTGCGAACACTGGGCATCTTTTATCTGGAATATAGTTTGATTTCACAGAGAGGTCTCCAGTAGGACAGCCCACACACTGGCTCATAAGGCCGCTCAAAGTCAGGCTGCATGCACTCAGCACACAGAGTACAGGAGAAACTTTATTGTAAGGAAGAATAGAGACAGCAAAGACACTTGAAACAAACTGGGAAGGCACCATAGTGCTGGAAAGCATCGTGAAACCTAGGTAGCAGGTGAAAGAGGGCAGAAAGCTCTGGGGAAGTTAGACACAGGCAAATTGCAAAGCCAAAGGAAAGGAAATGCAGCCATGGAGGCAGATGGACAGCTAGTCTGAATGACAGGACTGTAATTTCTTTCCAGGGTTCTGATGAATATAGAAACCACTAAGTCTCTTTTTTATGATTGATACCATCCCCATGATCTCCAGCTGGTTCAACAGCTCTCCCGTTCACTGCGTACATAACCCAAACCCACGTACACTGAGCTAAGTGCCTTTAGAAATCTGTTCTCATCATAGGCCTGAGTGGATTTGCAGTGTTGTGGAGGGCAGCTGTCTCTCTCCAAAGAGCACTGCTAAGTCCATGACTGCTGTGAACATGGGTTTGAGAACTTCTGCAGCAACTCTGCCCTTGGGGAATGCCCTCGTCTGGAGGATCACACTCTCTGCTAGTTGACATCAGCATATCACCAAAGAGATCAGTAAGGTTATGGTGACCTGTGCAGGCCATGAAGCCAGTGAATCAGTGGGATTACAGAGATGACCAGATGAGAATTTAATTTAAAAATGCCTCAACTTTTGAACTTCTTTTAATTTAAAGTGGAGCAGTTTTTTCATTGCTATCCAACGAGATACAAGCGATACAAGAACCTGCATGAAATAAATGAGTGGCTTTTACCCCAGTTTCTCTTGGGCACAAAGTCCATCACAACATTTGACCCTACAGCCTTAGCAGAGACACTAAGTCCTAGAAGCTGGCATACCCTTCCAAGCTGAGAGCTGCTACAAGCTAGAGCTCAGTTTTATAATTGAAACAACACAAGGGAAGGAAAGATCACACTGCAGCTGGTCACGAGTTAACTAGCTCTGAATGGTTGCTCAAGCAGTAGTTTTCACTAGCACTGAGCTAACATTAAAGAATACCAGCCATGTTTTAATGGAAGTGTGGACATGATTAACAATTAATAGTGTTTAAGTGGAGTTCAAGTGATTTACAAGCTTCATGCAAGCTGTCTGCGCAGGGTGAAATCTACCTTGAGTGCCTGGAGAGGTACTGGTGGCTTCAACCAGAGGAATGAATGAGGCCAGCATGAGGGCTGGGGGGTTGGGGACAAACCACACACAACCTGTTTTCCCCAGAAAAAAGAGTGGGATCCAAAGGACAGTGAAGATGAACCAGACCATCACTTCTTCCCAGCCTCTTGATTATCAGAATGCTCTTAATTAGAAAAAATGGTAAAAAATAGATACACTCATGCATTTGCTTCTTTTGCCAAATACAAAGTATAAAACTTAGTGAGCCCTCTACTTCCAGGAGTCACTTTTGGCTCCTGCCAGTCTGGCTCAGTAATTTTTTACTTTCTGTGCTCAGCAGGCACAACCCAGCTCCCCCCTGACTTCAGCAAGAATTATTTACTAACTTTAAGGACAGTTAGAACATAATTTGCCCTTCATTCAGCCACTGTTTGGTAGCTGTTGGAAGGAATAGATTTAAATAATGATGATATAGTCACTGAAGGGCACAACAGAGCCTTAATCATGCAGAACTTTCTTCTGTGCATGCACTCACCAGAGGGAGAAGCCACATCACAGGAGCTGGGTATATGCTGGTTGCTGTCAGCACCATGTCAGGCTTCTGCTCACCATATTGCTGTATGGCTGCTTGGCCAAGCTTGACAGCCAAATGTTCATAAGCACCTCATCCTTCTGTGGTTGAGGCAACGTGTCAATATCTGGCAAGTAAGAAGTTTCCTGTAAAAAAAAAAAAGTAATAAAATTGAAGTCATTTGGCTCACTGGGGCTGTATTCATCATTCCAAATGAATTACAGACATAGATCATTAGAGGTTGGAAGGGAACTCCAGAGGTCATCGAGTCCAACCTCCCTACTCAAGTGGGACCATAGAACCTAGGACAGGTCACAGAGGAACACATCCAGATAGGTCTTTAAAGTCTCCAGAGAAGGAGATTCCACAACCTCCCTGGGCAGCCTGTTCCAGTGCTCTGTCACATTTACAGTAAAGAAGTTTCTCCTCATTTTGAGGTGGAACTTCCTGTGCTCCAACTGACACCCATTGCCCCTTGTCCCATCACAGGGCGCAAGGGAAAACAGATTGTCTCTTTCTTCTTGACACCCAGCCCTCATGAATTTATAGACAGTGATTCAATCCCCTTATAGTTTTCTCTTCTCCAGTCTAAAAAGTCCCAGGTGTCTCAGTCTTTCCTCATAAGGTAGGTGCTCCAGTCCATCATCCTTGTGGCCCTCTGTTGGACTCTCTCAGGCAGACCTTCAGTGCAGGAGGGGGAAGTAATAGCTAGTGAGCATTTAGCACAGGGAAAGGGATAGAGGAGATTATAGTCGGGACATTTTCTGAGGCACTTCAGTTCTTCTTGGAGAGCCATCACCAGGGTCTTCATTTAGTCAAATGCTGCTGGAAGATTACGTGGCCACAGCTGGAAAGAGTGCGACTGAATTTATTCTGTATTATTTAAGATTCAGTGTTTTGGCTGTTGGTTTGTTTTTAATCAGTGAAGTATCTTCAAAACAAGCCTGACAGAAGTGATGAAACTTTTATTGCTTTTTGCTTCAGCTAACGTACCTCATCTCACAGGTGATGTTACACTCAAGGGAACTCACCTCCTTCCGTCACTCTAGTATTGACACTTGGTTAGTTAGGATGCACTTTCCCTCTCCTGTTCTTTAAGAAACAGCCCCAAGCTTGAACCATGGGGTTCTGGCATCTCTTTGTGTCTGCCACAGATGTGGGAGCTGCAGCTGTTGCTATTCCTATATGAATGCAACTTGATGCCCCTGTAAATTAAGTCCTTGATTTCAACCCTGGAAAATCACAAAGTTTCTCTGGAATACACAAAGTACTGCTTGATTCCTTGGAAGTTGTGATCCTGTGAAGAGGACTCTCAGTCCCACCATCCAAAGCATCTTGGGTCCACATATACTGTGTTGAGTCCTCAAATACTGTGCATATTCATTTTGCAAATAGCTGCAGCTTTTTGTTGGTTTAACTCTTCCAAGATACTCATTCCAAGATCCTCATCAGCGGAGGGCAATGTCCCCACCGCTGAGTCTTAGAATACTAGAATGGCCCAGGTTGGAGGGGATCTCCAAAAAAAGTCCAGTTCAACCCTACTGCAGTGAGCAGGAACATCCTCAAATAGGTCAGGCTGCCCAGAGCCTTGTCCAGCCTCACCTTGAAGATCTCCAGGGATGACGCCTCAGCTGCCTCCCTGGACAACCAGTTCCAGTGTTCAACCCCCCCCTCCTGATAAAGAACTACTTCCTAACAGCCCATTTCATTCTGCCCTTCTCTAATGTGGAACCATTGCCCCTCGTCCTATCATTCTGGGCCTTCATAAACAGTCCTTCTGCAGCCTTCTTGTAGCCCCCTTCAGGGACTGGAAGGTTGCTATCAGGTCCTCCTGGAGCCTTCTATTCTCCAGGCTGAATAACACTAACTCCCTCAGCCTGTTCTTGTAGCAGAGGTGCTCCAGCTCCCTGATCATTTTCATGGCCTCCTCCAGACCCACTCCATCAGGTCTTTGTCCTTTCCGTATTGAGGATTCTCAGCAGGGCAGAGCAGAAGGGCAGAATCCCCTCTCTCAATCTGCTGGCCACACTGCTTTTGATGCAGCCCAGGATGTGATTTGCCTTCTGGATTGCAAGCACACACTGTCTACTCATAGCCAGCTTCTTGTCCAACAGGAGCCCTAAGTCCTTCACCTCAGGGCTGCTTTCTATTCCCTCCTCCCTCAGCCTGTAGTGATAGTGAAGCCTGTCCCCACTTGGGTGCAGAATCCTGCACTTGGTCTGGTTGAACCTCATGAGGTTCACCTGGGTCCACCTCTCCAGCTTGTCCAGGTCCTTCTGGATGCCATCCCATTCCTCCAGTTTATCAACAGCACCACTCAGCAAAGTGCAACTCGACCACATGTCCTGTATGAGTCAACAGATTCACCCAACAGACTAAATTGCTAAGTATGGGAAGCATAATTCACCTGGAATAACCTACGGCAGTAGGAGACTAGCGAGCATCGCAGCCTGTGAGCTGCAGAACACCACAGCAACACAATGGGTGCGGGAGGCTGTTGAGGGGCAGCTCAGCAGTGGTGTGTTCACAGTTGCTCCACGTAGCCCATAATGAGGACATCTGCCCAAGCCTCTATGCTGAATTAACCTTAATTTGATTTGCCAGAGTTTACTTTGGAAGCAAAGTAAGCTAAATCCAATTAAAGCCACTTTAATTCAGAATTAAAGTGTCCACAAAGGTGTTTAATGACTAATCCACTTGACAAGTTAATGTAGCTTGACTTTTGTGCCAGTTCTCAAAACAGGCAATTCCTTAAAAAATGCCCAAACCTTGTGACATAAAGTCACAAACATTGTGTCCTCCGGGGTTTGGTACCCGAACATCTGCCACAGGTACAGCACTGCCTACAAGAACTGATTAACAACTGCAATTAGCAATAAAGGAGAAAGCAGTCATGCAAAAGTTTGGGATGCTGCAGCTCTGCACCACAAATGTTGCAGAAGCCCCAAAGAACTAAGAGAATTCATCTGGCTTTTGACCCTGCCACTATACCTCTTCACAGAAGAGGCTTTCAAAGAAACTTGGCGGTATTCATGACCTTCTTTTACAGTCTATATTGGAGAAACACTTCTTTGTGCCTCTCTCAAGAAGGGTGTGGGGGCCAGCAACAGAAGGTAACCCAAGATTAAAGCAGTATCTATTAACACTTCAGCATGAAATCCCAAGCAGTCCAGGTTTGTTTGGCCAAACAACAAGGGAGGGCTTAATAGTTTTTACTAACCAAGCTCAGCCAAGAGTTTTACTTATTAAGGTTTTTACTGAGAACGAGCAAGTGTTTGAGCTATGTTGGTCCTTCCTTCTCTTTCCTCTGCCAATTTACCCCAGTGAGAATCTAAGTGGGAAGAACTTAACTGATTTAAAAAATATGAAGGCTAATGAAGAGCAAAAGAGTTAATCCAGTGTAATTCTGGGCTGAACTGAGATACAGGCAATGCTTTATCCTCTGTCTTCCCACAGTACTGCTTGGTTCACCCTAGTCTACCTATGAAGAAAGTTCCATTTGCCTCATGGTAAACTGGTTTTCAGCTGTGAGAGTATATGTTATAAAATGACTAAAATTACTCAGATGCTGGGCTATTTCTGGTTGCTCTGGCTAGAACTGGGCTGTCAGTCACAGCCAGCCTTGCAGCTGACTGTCGTCAAGTGCCAACAATTACCAGAGAGTAAATACGATAAAAATTTTCTATTTCTAAACTGTTTGCTGTTTTATTTTGCAATTCTAGTGTACAATGTTGAGCTCACAGTCCTTCAGCTCGATTTTCTAGCCACCCCTCCACCCCCAGTTCCTCCCATCATTCTTCACCTTAACATAACAACTCAGCAAGCAGAAGCAGTAACCACTCGAAGCAGCCAAGGAAGAACCTCTCTCCAAATCCACACCAGAAAAGAAACAACAAAAAAGGAACTGCAAGACAACATCAGAATGCCCACAGACTCTGCAGTGCTGAAGCTACACGTGCAGAGGTACAGCCCCACGGACCTGGATGAGGGGACAGAGGGCACCCTCAGTCAGTTTGCTGATGACGCTCAGTTGGGTGGGACTGTTCGTCTGCTGGAGGGTAGGGAGAGCCTGCAGAACGGTCTGGATAGGCTGGATCGATGGGCTGAGGTCCGTTTTGTGAGGTTTAACAAGACCAAGTGATAAGTCCTGCACTTTGGTCACAACAACCCCCGGCAGTGCTACAGGCTGGGGCAAGAGTGGCTACAGAACTGCTCAGCTGATTGACAGCAACTGAACAGGAGCCAGCAGGGTGCCCAGGTGGTCGCAAAGGCAAATAGCATCCTGGCCTACATCAGCAATAGTGTGGCCAGCAGGACTAGAGAGGTGATTGTCCCCCTGTACTGGGCACTGGTGAGGCTTCACCTCCAATATTGTGTTTGGTTTTGGGCACCTCAATACAAGAAGGACATTGAGGGGCTGGAGAAGGTCCGGAGAAGGGTAATGAAGCTGGTGAAGGGCCTGGAGCACAGGTCTGATGAGGAGCAGCTGATGAAACTGGGGTTATTTTGTCTGGAGAAAAGGAGGCTGAGGGGAGACCTTATTGCTGTCTACAACTGCCTGAAAGGAGGGCTTAGAGAGGTGGGTGTCAGTCTCTTCTCCCAAGTCACTAGTGATAGTGTGAGAGGAAATGGCCTCAAGTTGTGCCAGGGCAGTTTTAGATTGGACATCAGGAAAAATATTTTCCCTGACAGAGTGGTCAGGGGTTGAAACAGGCTGCCCAGGGATGGGGTGGATTCTCTGTCCCCAGTGGGGTTCAAAAAACACATAGATATGGCAGTGGGGAACAGGGTTTCATGGCCATGGTGGGGTTGGACTAGATGATCTTGGAGGTCTCTTCCAACCTTAATGATTCTATGATTCTATGAAAGGAAACTACTGGTCATGAAAAATCACCCTCTAATGTGAAGGCAGCTGTACACTCATTACAGAAACTGGCATTTTACCTCCTGTTTCAAAAAGCTGAGCTGTTTATGGTCCCAGCAAGCTGAAGCTTAGTAGATACAAGTTTGTCAGCCAGGATTACCATTGTTTTCTTTCTATAAAGTAGCTTTAATTGGCTGAATGATCCTTGTGTTGGTGGGTTTTTTAAAGACTAGTTGGCACTCCTTTTACTACAGCAGCACACTAGACTGGACAAACAGCTCTGCTGCCCTCAATCTGGAAAATGGTACCAGAACTGTTAGAGGCTGGACTGGCCGGCTCAGGAGCCCAGAAGGTGGTAACTTTGCTGCTGCTATTCAGCAAAGTACACAGCTGAGAACACGCAAAAGCAGCTGCTACCAAATGCTGGGCAGGAATGACATTCTGTTACAGGTTGGGCAAGTCCATTTCACCCCACAGACCTAAGACAGCTGTGAGTGTTTCCCAGCAGAATCAGTTCACCCATTCTGCTGGTCCCTCTCAATGGAATGACAGGACAGGAAGAAACCCACTGTTAATTATTTTTTACAGACAGAGACTTTCTTTGCAGGTAAATAAAACATCATTATTTCCCTTCTAACCCCTTCCCCAATACCAACCAAACTGGTGCTGACACTGAATTGCTGTGACTGATGTCTCTTCTCACAAGTGATCAGCAATAGAACAAGAGGGAAGGGCTTCAGACTGCACCAGGGGAGGACTAGGCTGGACATCAGGAAAACTGTTTTCACAGAAAGAGTAGTCAGGCACTGAAACAGGCTGCCCAGGGTGGAGAGTTGAGTATCCATTCCTGGATGTGTTTAGAAGTCGTTTAGACATGGTGTAGTGGGATCTGGTTTAGGGATGAACTTGGTAGAGTAGGGTTGATGGTCGCATTCGATGTTCCCAGGGGTCTTTTCCAACCCAAATGATTCTATGATTCTATGAATTCTAAATTGTCTCTTGTGGGTGTTTGCTGAGTGGAAGGATGTTTCTTCAGTGTGGACAAAAACTATTGCTTTAATTATGATACAGTAGCTTGAATGTTAACATTAGCCTGAACCTTAGTATCTATCAGTAGCTTGAACTTTAGCCAGTAACAGTAAGCAGCTTTGGAATTATGCTTAGAATTGCTGTATAGTTTTGTTTAGGCTAACTGAGCTTGTAGAGAACTCCTTAGCCTTGGAGATAAGAAAGCAACAGAGAAGCAGCTTGCACAGCAATAATCTTGTACACTCCAGCAGCAAAGGCGACAAGTGGAAAGCTCAATGTGAAGAACACACCCCCCAAAAAGACCCTCTTAACCTTACTACACATGCTCTGTCTGGGAGGAGTTTATGTAAATGATTTACAGGAAGTCATTTGTACAACCCTACCTTTTCTAATGAATGTGCATAATTAACCTGTACAAACAGAAATGCACTCAATCTAACGGTACACCCGCTTTGGTTGAGGTTATCTTCTGGGTGTCCAGCGCTGCAGTAAACGAGTGCCTGCGTAACAACGTTCACTGAGTTTCTTTGTTTCAATTGGTACTTAATGACCATCAGCATTTAGAGATCAGCCTTGGGCTACAGATAGCCGTGTCCCTAGAAGTGGATTTGGGTTTTCTTCACTGCCCTATTCTTAGATGATGTTTATACCTTTTCTTGGGTGGGTTTGCACTTTATAATTAGTTCTGAGAAATGCAATGGATGTGTTTGTCTCATCCCTGTAAAAGGCTGTCCAAGCTGTACTGAGATGCACAGTTTTGGAAGGAAATAGCCCCGGTGTGTCTGGCTGAAGCAAAGAGAATGCTGTGTCTTAAATGGCGATAAGGAGTTTTATTCCTGATTTCAGCGACATAAGTGATGTATCAAAATGGTTTTTTAATCAAAAAACACTCTCTACTGTGCTGAGCAGACTCTACCACAGCAAGAGCTAAGTCAGAACATCCACTGCATGTAAAATGAAGATAAGTTATACTCACACACTCTCCTTCTTCACTCGGGGGGGGGAGGGAGGGGGCCGGGGAGGAATAGGAAGACTCTTTCACCATTGGCTGGAGGCTTAATCAAAATAATTGTTTTCAGCAATGTCTAAATTTATCCTTCGATGTCATCTGCACCGTGGCTTGGATCACAGATTTAAGAGGCAATCCCTGATGAATGGCAAATTACCGACTGCAGCAATCTTTTGCCAAATGATGCATCTGCTGTACGTTTGTAAATGTGAGCTGATTTCTAGGTCCTTCAGCAGTTCCAGCTAATTTCTCCAATGAAAATTCTATACTCTTAGGCTGAAATAGCTCCAGCATTGCGTGTTCCTGCTTCATTACAGACAAAGCCCATGGTATGGAACAGAACCATGTTGATTATGTGGTTATACCTCTACTTCCCATGCAGACGTGTTGCTAATGTAGGAGGGTAAATGGTGAGGACCCATCAAACAATTCCACCCATCCAAGGCAAAGCACAAAACACTCTTTGCTAGCTTTTAAAAATTCTTGCATTAGATGAAGACATATTGGAAATGTCAAGTGTTCGTTCATTTTCGTTCTGTGGGGAAGGAAAAATGATGACAATGCCATCTGTTAGATTATTCCAAGATCCACATTAAATTGTGGGATAAACCGTGAAACCAGTCTGAGATTTTCATCAGAGTGAAGTGGGAGCAATGGGTAAGAATGAGAGAAGCAGCCACATTTCCTGCATGCAACTGGCAGAACATGATGTAATTACGATGGCAACATTTAATAACAAAAAGGAAAGCAAAATGGATGCTAACGGCATGAATGATTCTTCCTGTTACAGCATTTTTGTCCTAGATCCACTCTCTATAGCACCAATAGCTTTTCTGAGTATCAGACACACTGAGGTTATGGAGCTGAAAAATGTGGCAATGGCAAGATGTTATTGAAATATTCTGATCTGAACTGAGCTTCAGATTGCTAAACTGGAGGAGTTATGATCCTCCAAAGCAGATAACTCTGCCAAAGTAAGATTGCAGGAATCCATGGGCTGCGTGCTGGAGCATTATTTGCTGTGATCTCTGTAGCTCTCCAGTGCAGTTATGGCACTACACATCAGGTGAGTTCCACTTATACAAATAATACCAAAGAAAGGTCTTTGCAGAGAATTACCTTCTTGTTCTGGACAGTTAATCTTTGTCTTTGGCGTGAAGGATATAACCTCTGCAGATTCAGAAGAAACCACTTTTCCATCCCTGTCAGCACAAGTGTCAGCACTGGGTCTCTGCTGGAGCTCAAAGAGGGCAAGAGTCAAAGAGAAGCATCACCAGGAAGTACTGAATACAGGATCACAGTTCAGATGTGATGCACAGAAAGCAACTGTGCTCTGCTCAGCACAGAACCAAGGACAGCAACACTCACTTTGGGTTTCTTCTCATGCTGCTGCCAGCTGAGCATGGTCAACCCCAAGTGCAATTTAAAGCAGTTTCCCGGCCACACCACCAGCAGATAGCTAATGATAGCTAGGATCAGTTGCTAACACATCTCTCTCAACAGCAGTAAGGACAGCAAAGAGAGGTGATGCAGTGAGAATGATGCTGTTCTACACCACTTCTGCATTAGCTGCATTAAGGGAGTTCTTAGCTGTGCGTTATCAGGGAGTCGCATCTGGTGAGACTTGCGGATTGAGAGACCGTATTGAGAGACCAATAGTGTGCCACCACATAGCACTACGCAGGCAGCATGGTTGAATTTTGGCCTCAGATTCAACATCCATTTTTCACTGCTACCTGCAGTGAAAAAGACAACTCCATTTTCTTCTGAGTAAGAATCCTGTAGTCCAGACTCTGCTCCCTGTCCTACATTGCTCCCTTCTGCCAGCCCTGTCTGTCCTCCTGATGGAGCAGACAGCAGTGCCCCTGCCCCACCTCTCTTATATGGGAAAAAGAGTCTTACCCTGAACTTTTGCTCTGTCCCTCCGCCTGATACATTATTCCCATCAGAGTCTCACACAACCTGCAAATAGGAGTTTTTGGACAATATTTTCTAGTCAGAGTTCACTAGAGCAGAACATCATGAGTGAAACAAGAGTGTCTCTTGGTCAGTGCTGACAGACAAGTGTGGTTAGAGCAACAATGTCTTCCTTGATAGAACTGCTCCAGAATCACTTCATTAGGACACAGAATGTTCTAATGAGCATTTAAAGCCAGCTAGGAGCATTTGCCAAATACTAGCCTAGTTTTCAGGAGATGGAGAACAAATTCCAACATAAGTCTAATGTTCATTAGAGCATAGAAAATTCATGTGGTTGTGGAACATGTTAACTAACCAAAAGTGCTTGAAAAGGTGTTTTTCCAACTCAGTATGTTCAAGAAAAACTGTTAAGTTGAAGCAATTTAACAACAAGCCTGAGTGCAGCTGAAAACCATTCAAATAAGTGGCACAAATAGCTGGTAACAAGCAGCTGTTTTCCATACAATTTCTTCTTTACTTCTTAGAGGCACAGAATGTCTCAAACTGGGAGGGACCCATGAGCATCACTCAGTTCTGACAAAGGCTTGACTTCCCAGGGAAAGAAAGAACTGCTCTGAAAATTGCACCAAAAGTAACACTGAATCCTGTTTGATTTTGTGTGCCCTCTGAGATACAATAATTAAAAATGAGAAGTGCATTCCCTGTGATTGCTGTTTACACTACAGCAACACTTGAAGATGCTTGGAGGGATTCACTGCCTCATTGTGCTGGTGTTCTGAGCACACGTAACAAAAAGTTCCTCCTCTAATGAGTTTGTGCTCCTGGTTAATGAGAAGCAGCTGAAATAAGTAGAAGTGTAATTACTGACACAGTTCATGTGAGCACAAGACCGGGAGTCAGGAATATGTGCCACAGTCCTGGCTCTGGAATGGAGTATTGCTCTGTGAAACTAGTTTAAGGAGAACATTTCTTTATCCTAGTCCCTGTCTAGCTGCATTAATTATCAAAAGCCTCCTAAACACTCTGAAAAGTATAAGATTATATCAGGTTCTTGATAAAGAAACTTTCAAAATTGATTTCTATTCCCCTTCCTGACAGTATCATGGTGTCTAAAACCCAAACTGTTGAACCTCTGTCTTCCACAGAATTGTTCGTCATATGATTTCAAGCTGCCTCATAATGAGTACTATGATTTCCAGTCCCATAGCAGGGCAGGGAATTGTACCCAGTCCCTTTGGAGTGCTGCAACAGAGCCTAGAACTGGTCCTCAGCCACCTTAAATTCAGGCTGCTGTTTGGCACATGTTCCTCACCATCTTTAAATACCATTGAAATGGCTCTAGTCTGAGACTCCAGGAGATTCACCAGCTCCTTATCAACCTGGGTATAGCCCTACTTTTTCTAGTCTTTATTTACGTTTTCATGTATTTCCCTTGACACTCTGTGGAAATCCCCAAGGGGAAATGAAAAGGGTGTGTGGAAGCAAACTGTTCACCTGCTCTATCAGGAAGTTTTACCACAACTTTTCAAACTAGCAGCTTCCAGTATAGAAATGGATCATGTCCAGTTTGTCCTACAGGCTCAAGGAACTTGCATCCAGCTGTACAATACTATGCAGATCATAGAATCATAGAATGGCCAGGGCTGGAAGGGGCCTAAAAGATCATCCAGTTCCTATGCCCCTGCACAGGCAGGGACACCTTCACTACATCAGGTTACTCAGGGCCCCAGCCAACCTGACCTTGAACACTTCCAGGGATGTGGCAGCCACAACCTTCTTGGGCAACCTCCAGCATCTCAGCACTCTCACAGGAAAGAACTTGTTCCTCATGTTCAACTTCAATCTCCCCTTTTCAAGTCTGGAACCCTTTCCTCTTGTCCTCTCACTACCACCCATATAAAAAGCCCTACCCCAACTTTCTTGTAGGCCCCTTCAGAGATTGGAAACTTGCTGGAAGGTCACCTGGAGCCTCCTCTTCTCCGGACTGAACAACCTCAACTTGCTCAGCCTGTTCTCATAGGGGAGGTGCTGCAGCCCTCTGACCATTTGAGTTGCTCGCCTCTGGACACCTTCTAGGAGCTCTGTGTCCATCTGATGCTGGGGACTCCAGAACTGGACACAGGATTGCAAGTGGGGTCTCACAAGTGCAGATAGCTCTTCAGACCTGTGAATTATCTGAGGCTGTAAATATGCGGGTTCTATGATTCTGGGAACTGTTAAGTGCTTCCACTGCTCCAGGTGCTTGGCACAGAGCTGGACAGAGCCCTATGTTTTTAAAATAAAAATAACTGCATGATCCCTCCACTCTATAATCTCAGATAAAGCCTTGAATTTCATTCCCTGCTACTAAAAGTAATGCTTCCATACTTATTATTAGTGTACTAATGTGGTTACAGGTTGTGAACAAGCTTTTCCTCCAGTGTGTTAAGATATGGAACTGGAATCACAGAATCACAGAATGTTAGGGATTAGAAGAGACCTCGAAAGATCATCCAGTCCAATCCCGCTGCTACAGCAGGATCCCCTAGATCAAGGCGCACATGAACATGTCCAGGCAGGTTTTAACCATCTCCAGAGAAGGAGATTCCACAATGGATAGGAGACTCCCCTGGGCAGCCTGTTCCAGTGCTCTGTCACCATCACAGTCAAGAAAGTTCCTTCTCATATTGATGTGGAACCTCCTATGTTCCAGCTCACACCTGTTTCCCTTTGTCCTGTCACTGGATCACACTGAGCAGAACCTGGCTCCATCCTCCTGACACATGCCCTTTCCATATTTATCAACATTAATGGAGTCACCCCTCAGTCTCCTTTTTTCCACCAGAGTCAGAACACTAAACATGAAGGCATGAGAAAACCTAGGAACACAGCTTAAGTCAACAGTCCTGTGTGTGAGACAGGTCCCTTTGAAAAACCCAGGGACAGATTCAGCCTCCTGTCTGAACACAGCATCTACACATAGCATCTCTGCCCTGAGGTAAGACCAGGAATTGAGTTCTGGTCTGATCCCAAGAAAGGGATTAATGCAGAAAGTATTTCTCTTTATAAGTAAAGTTGACTGGCTGTTCTGGTTTTAGGGTTAAAGGCAGAACCCCCACAGGGCAGATTCTTTTTAATAGGAGAATTTTAGAATAAGAGTGATCAGGCAACTGGAATAAAATGCTATAACTTTAATGGGGGAAAGTAAGAGGGTTAATGAGAGGAAAGAGGGTACAAGAGGAGAATGAACTAAGGTACAAAAAGAATACAGCCAGAGCTGCAAGCTGAAGAGCTGCCAGGCCAGCAGTGGCAGCAAAGTGCTGGGAGTGTAGGGGAACCAGCATGGTGGGCATGAAGGAGTGCATCCCCAGAGTGACTGGGGTTAGTGGGAAGAGACTGCAGTCCCGGAGCAGAGCCCAGAGGAAAACCAAAGCCGAAACAGAGCCAGGGCACTCAGGCAGCAGAGACTGTGAGGGCGAAACACAGAGCTGAAATGAAAATGCGCAGCAGCTCAAAACACCGCGTCAGAATGGTGTCTGGCTTTCCACTCTCCACCACTTCTTCCCAGAACCCCCTTTGCGCTCCTGCCTCGCACACAACATCTGTGTTCTCTTAAAACCTCCCCCCAGCGACTTCACCACTCACCTATTGGCCTTGCTACTAAATCACTCTAGGTCAAGAGAGAAAATGGGATAGGAAATCCACAGATAAATGCTAACCTAGCACACCGACACATGTTCATTGGAAACTGCCGTCACTGTTTCTTCTGTCAGTAAACACAAGACCTGTCTATGAACGAGTCCCAAAGAGACAAAAGGTACAGAAATGTTTTCTGTCCTCCTACCCTCTTCTCAGTGAGAAACAGGATTTAGCCTGTGGATTTATTTTTTTTTTTGTTACTGTCTTCTCTTCAGGTTTAATCTGAACCAACTGGTTGCTGTGAATGGAGGAGTATTTAGGACCTCTGCTGGTAGCAAGTTCATACTCGTAACTCTGGGAACTGTATTTTCTTTACTTGTATTAACCTTTCCCTTAAGCAACAGCAATGAATGCTCCCATCTGTCAGGTACATTCAAGGAGAAGCCTAAACTCATTTTAATCACTTCCAAGACATGCTAGTCTTGGAATGATACTCCTGACATGCCAGGAGTATAAAGGATTAACTATTTCACATTTTCCTGAGGCTGTATTGAACTCTAATCAGGGAAAAACACTCATTTCTTTGTGAGGATCTGCCTGTTCACCTTGTTCCACACCTGGAGAGTGCACTGGACAAAGGTGGGTTTCCCTATGAAAGCATCACACTGGGTCTCCACATGGAAGTCCACATGGGAGTTCTCCATGGCTTTTTGGTAGTTCAGCTGCATTCAGCACCACAGTGAATCTTGCAGTTCTGAGTGTATTATGCAGCAATTTGGCTGAGAAACCCACTGAAACAGGTTAGTAAAGCAGTACTGTCTGGAACTTTGTAACTGCTGTGATGGTGTGAGCAAAACTACTAAGGAGAGTTGCCGATCTGTACAATTCCTGACTGGCTTGAATCTTTCACCCTAAGACTGCCAAAGGTCAGACATCCATACCGTCTCCTACTCAGAGAAGACAGAGTGAGTGAGCAGACTGCCTGTGTAAAGGAGGTTATTTATAAGAAGGACATTTAAGGTCCTTGCTAGATCCTCTGTTTTGCCTGCTAAGGCAAATCTTTAGGATCAGTCAGTGCCATCCTGAGCCATGGCAGAGACACCAGCAGCCTCAGCTCCTTTGGCTTGCTGACTACAGCCAGAGAAGCCATAAACCACCTAAACTCAACCTAAACATAAAGTACTGTGCCAGCAAATCTCCCTCCCATTTGCTTTTACTGGCACCAAGTGGGAAGATGAAGAGGAGGCCAGAAATAGAGGCTCTGTGCCAGCCAACAGTTGCCTATGCTAGGAAAACATTTCCTTGGGAACTTCCATTCTATTCTGAATGCTCTGTGCTGGACTGGTGCTACAAACAGGAATCTTAGCTTTCTGGTTTGCCGAGCTAAATTTAACTGTGTCTCTAATTGCCTTCGTTTATTTTGAAGCCTTTCTTGAGTTGTGGCAGCAGGTTCATTAAGAACGAGAGATTTTAATCTTGTTTCAGGAGCTCATTAAACACCTCGCTGTAAAAAAAGGACGAGTCCAGAGGCCATCTGCTGGCGGTTTGGCACAACTCTGCTGGCCACATCCCTGCAGAGCCTGTCCAAGAGAGCAAGACCTGGAGCACAGTACAAGCCAACTACAGCTCTGATGTCAGAAAGAGATTTAGGGCAGGAAATACTTTGCCATTTGTACAATTAATACTTTTTTATGCTATAGTAAAATAGTAATAATAAGGGCTAAGTGCTGGGCCCAGTTATGTCCACGCAGGTGCTGAAGACAATCTGTCGACAGATGACAGAGCAGTTGCTTTGGTTCAGTGTAAATGAAAACATTTGGTCACCGGGTGATTTACGCTGATGAGATCAGTTTTGGAATAATACAGATCTAGCAAAGTGCAGTTCCTGTGTCACAAGATCACTGTAAATGAAACAAGATTCTACAGCTTCCCTTGACTTCTCCAAATGTTCACGTTGCACCACTTTGTGGGAGATAAATTAGTGCTTCTGTATAGAACTATCACAAACCTGATTCCTTTCCTGGTACCCAGGCCTTTGCAAATTCTAAGATGTGCATTTCAGTCTGGAAGAGTTATTTTCTTTTATGCAATTTCCACACAGCAACAGAAATGGAGATTTTGTGAGCACTGCTTAGGACACCACCTAAGTGCATCCATGTAAGCAGCTCTGCAATGGACTTGGGGACACGCCCAGGTAGTACAGTCCAGCTGGTCAACTGCTGCATTGGGATCCTGGGACCCACAGTTCATGCCCTTGAGCAGCCCTTGGTGCTCAGGTAAGAAAAAGGCAGCTTCAGTGTTGATGCCAGCACTGCTACCTACGAAAGATTAAGACACACACAAGATAGTAATGGAAATCACAGGCATCATTTTAGTGAGAGAAGAAAAGAATCAAAAGCATTTCACTGACAACTGTGCAGATCAAGGCACCTACTACATAAAGAAAACAACACACAGGGCCAGTAACTGAACTAAAAATATTTCTACAGGTTTTGGAAATTCATCTCTACTTTCAGTTGTCCTGTGCTAGTGCAGGGTGACTGTCACAGTAACTGAATACACGCACAGCTTCACACACACACACAGCACTGTGCTCAACAATTAAGCACAACCCAGGAATTTAGTAAAGGATTTTTCTATCAAAATGATACAAGATCAAAGTGAGAGTAAGGGCCACAAAAGGGCAAGAAAAACTTTGGCCATCAGACGTTGTTAACTTTAGCTTTGTGGGAATGCAAGCAGGTAATCTGTTGGTTGAGAATTTTACCTGTCACCAGTAAGTTGGGTTAATGTAGTGTTAATATAAAAAACCTACCAGTTTTGACAGGAAGGCTGTAGACTCCATGTTTATGAGAAGGAAAAGGAAGTAGCCACACAGCACATTTTTTAAGCTGGAATGACTCGGTTGCATGTCTGACTGCTTTTGTTTTGTAAGCCAGCTGCAAGGCTGAGCTGCAGTTAAGATGATGATCGTGGTAATCTAATTACTAATACAAGGTTAGCCAAAGGGATTGTGTAGCCAAGAAAGATTAGATGTCTCAAGAAAAATGAGTGTGTGAGTCAACACATTCATTTTCCAAATAGTTCAGCTGCACAAGGTAGATAAAGCAGTGTTTAGAAGATACCAGTAACAAGGCAGTTCCTAATAGCTTTCTAACTACACTATCTTGTTCTGCCACATCAAAATAAAACAATAAAGAGAATCAAGCTGAAACCTTGCTGAAAACACCAATTTTGTCCCAATAATAAAAGAGCTTAAAAGCTAAATAATAGTATCTGTCTGTTAAATTAATTCTGCAGCTGGATGTAAAGCATCAAGGCCATGAACACCACTCCCTGCAGTGGTTTAGCTGTCTGTGTTCAATGGTAGCTCTGACACAAGCTCAGGTGTTCAACTTCAGAAGAGGCTACTATGAAAAGAGCTCTGTGAAGCCTTTGCTGGGCCCTTTCCCTTTGTCTGGGAGCTGCACTTAAGCTGAGGCACTTGCCCTTGACTGAGCTGCACTGCAGCTCAACCTCTGCCAGCCTCAGCCAGTGCATGTGACCCCAGCCCTTACTGACTGATTGGACTGTGGCTTGATCTCACACTACCCATCACTACAGACCTGCTGGCTGACCCTGTGCACTGGCACTGGCCCCCATCCTGTCCATGACTTGACTTTCTGGGCTTGATCTCAGACCTACTTCATTACCAGGCTGGCCAACCGGCTATCTGCTTCTCTTGTCTGGGTGCTGAGTGACCTTACTCCTTGCCCATGAGGTCTCTTGCCCCGTCTGCCTTGCTCCCAGCTTGTCCTCTCTCATAGAGGTACCTGCCTGACCTGCTCCACCCCCCTACTGAAAACTCTGAATGAGCCTGGTAACCTAACAGCCATTATCTGGATCCCATCTCAGGGGGACGTAATATGGAAATCAACACTAGTGCTAAGTTACTCTATCATAATGCACAAGATGAACGAAAGGACAGATAAAAACTATTTAATTTCCCATCCTTCATTTCACTGCAGCATCCGCTCTGTCTTCCTTGTCAATAACTTTGCTATAACACTGAAGCAAACCCTAGGCATTAATAGCTCTATTAATCAAGCTGACCTTACAGTATGGGTCACATCACCACTCTGCTGGCATTGAGCAGACTGTAGGCACTCAAAGTAGCTCTGAATTAGATCCAAAGGTTAAAACATGGTTAAGGGGCCCATTTTCAGAAGAGATCAGCTTATGACACTCAAGTTTCACTGAAAGTTTGGGCGGTTCTCACATGTGTTTTTAAGCTAAAGAGCTGGGGCAGATTGCAAAAGGGTTCAAACACCTGAAGACACAGATCTGGCAGGCAGGATTCTTAGAATGAACCTGCCGATTTCCAGGGGAACTTCTGTAAACACCACTGGGTATTGGCCCCTCCTTCAGATGCAGAAGTACCTCCAGAAATGAGTTGTCTTCCAAGTTAGCTGCACTGTTTTGAGTGTTTTTCCCAAGCCTGATTCTCGTTTATATTGGTGCTTCCCACAAAAGTACAGAGTGTGACTGAACTAAGTTAAGAAAAAAACCAGCAGCATTAAATGTGAATTTCACTGCTTTTAGATTTTAGTCCATAACTCTAACGTAACCCTAATGCAGCTTTTTAGATTGCCTTTGTGTTTCTCTCCTAGCACTTCAGCTATAGTAATTGCAGAGTTTCTAAACTTTCCTTCTGATTATTATCCAATTCAATTACTTGTGTACATTATAAATGGCCAGAGGTGTTCGGCAAACTGTGACAAGCGCTCCTTATCTGGATATCTATCACTGCCAAAACAAAGGACTTAAACAAATTTGAAAGTGTGATACTCTGTCAGCCACTGCGGCTTGTTCTTTGAATATCCCTGTTTATATATAGATATTAGATATTTTCACTGAGACACAGCTGCCAAATCACAGCTTCTTTGGTTTTAATGTCAAAACATTCAAGTTTTTCTGCCTCCCTATGTGCAGCAAAGGAAAAAAGAAAAGAAAAACCTGTTCTAACTCAAAGGAAAAGCACTGCTGTCAAGATGAATTTTGAGTCATCTTACAAACAACTATTGTCCTTGACAGATTACGATGATGATACCTCTTTCATTCTTAATTTTAATAATTAATATCTCTGGAGAGGAACTAAGATCAAAGCTGCTCACATAATGTAATTATTATGGGTTGGGCTGATGTTGTTTCTACCAACAGTTACTTTGGGTACCTATGAGCTGTTTCTCCAGGCATAAGCAGCTGAGGAAATCCAGCATAGCTTATGCCACTGTCCTTGCTGCCTGTAACATCATTCAGTCTCTTATGGGGATATTTACATGAGCTCTCAATCTGCAGAAATATAGTGGCTATTTGCTTACCAACCAGTTTAGGGCTGTAAAGTCAACTTTTGTACTGACACAAGTGCTTTGTTATTGCTGGTAGTCCAAATAAATTGTGACCATGGAGTTGTGATCAAATTCTGGAGTTTCTCATCTCTTCTTACCTTTTCAGCTGGCCTCATGTTCAGTGAAAGCAGTGTGTGGGTGAATTAGGACTACACACACAAATCTTCTCAGAAGGACATGCAGCCCTGTCCTGAGCCATATCTTAGGCTCTGGAAAATCAGGATAATTTCATATTCTCTTAAACAGGACATAAGCCCAGACCAAAACCCATAACCAAACCCACAATACTCAAAGCCTACCCACCAAACTGAAACATAAAGCTGCAAGGGGCAGACACACAGATAGGAATCAGCACAGGCTTTGCTTTAGATATATGACACTAAAAATATTTCCCTCTTTCTAAAAACCTATGAGAAGTCACATGTGAAAGTCTGGCTCCCGAGAAGTACTTGACACTAAGCCCCCTGACTTCAGCTAGCCAGGACTCTTGCCATCCTCTGACACAACAAACCTGGCGGGCAGCTGTACAGGGAGCACTCTTCACTCCAGAAAGGTAAAAAAAATGTTAGTAGCATGAGAGAAGAGCTGTAGGACTGCTCATCTCATGGAGTGATGGTGGTCCACAACAAACACATTTTAAATAACACCATGAAAACCACTTCTTGGCTTCTAGGATTACAGTTGTATTGGGTTGGGAAAGGGACAGTTCTACCCTGAACTACTGACCATGTGGAACAGAATGGGTGTTTTCTCTGCCATGGGCTGCTTTCCAGTAACTGACTGGTGAGGCTGATGTCTCTCCAGCTGCTCCTGGGATCTCTGTCTCTCTTTTACCTCTTCTTCCTATTGGGATAGCTCTCTTTTACTGTCTTCTGGCCTGAAAAACATACAGATTCTGCTTTGCTTCAGCTTTTCACTGGGAGAAAAAGCACCCTTGTTCATGTTTGCATTTCATTTTTTTGCTTTAAAGCACTTGCAGATGAATCATGACACAAAAGGCTAAAATCACTTTAGAAAGCATTTAGGCTGTTTGGGGTGGGGGATGGGATGAGAGATTGTAATTAGATTAAATAATCCCTCTAAAAACCAAAGAAGCAGACACTAAACCCCTGAGAAGCAGTGACGATCCCTTTGGAGACAGGAACTCCACTAGGCAGACGTGTGTTCGGGATGTTTCCCTCACTCCCTACACATTCAGATTCTCAGCCTGTTTCCTATCCTGTCTGCTCTAACATAGTCCCAAGTTTCCCTGGGAAACTTTTGATGTCTGCAGAAAGATTTCATGTGTCATTACCATGGCAAATATTAAGGTCCATTTCATCTAAATTCTTAAAAACCCGGGGTGTCCTAATGATAATTAGAATAGCAAGAAAGACATATGAAATCTGCTGAAATCGCTGCGAGCTATTACTCAGCAGTACTAAATAACCCAGCTCCCTGCTCAGTGGTCATTTGCAATCCACATGGCAGGCCAACAGGTAGGCAAACTGGACTTTGTATAGAACTGATGGAAGCACTGAGCTTTAATGTCAGGAATCCCACAGAGGGGAAAAAACCCCAAACCTGCCAACTCTCTGCCTCTTAAACCAAGCACCCAGTAGCTGAATCATCTAAGTGGCCAGATAGGCAACTGTTAACACCGCAGAAGTAACAGTCTCCAGAGCAGGCAGATTCTAATTCTTTCAGGGGCTCATATGTCAATGTCAGAATACTAAATTCCACTCTGAAAATAGCAGGCAGCATATAACCTTTGAAAAGTCAGTGTGATGGAGCTCTTCCCAAGAGCTGGACAGGAGACTAAGGTAGCCACCTGATTTCACTTTAAAATCAGACCTTATGCAGAACACACTACATTAAACTAAGCCCAAGGAGACAGAGGCCCAAGTTAACACTGCTATTCCCTCAATTCTTGTTTATCTTTTTTTTTTTAAGCTTTCCAAGATAGAGGTAAGATTTTTTTTTTATCCATTTCTCATGGGTCTAACTTTGTGCCTCCAAGCTCTTCCCTTTTCTTGATGTTAAAAGTCAGAATTACTTTGTTTGGGAAAAACAAAATCCCAAGGGGAGACCTAATCCATCTTCCAGTTTGTAAAATGCTGAGAAACAGAGAAAACCCTTTTCCACACCTCCTGGGAACCCAACAAAAAATAAGCTTAAATTGGAGATTGGATAATTTAAATTAGACTTAAGAAAAAAGTTTACAATTCTAAGGATAATCAAGCAGCACAATGTACTACCTGAGGAGTCAAGGAATCCTCACCACCAAGGATTTCAAGACCAAATTCTATACAGATCTGCCAGGGAAGGGTTGGATTTTACCTCAATCTGTATTGATACAAACAGACAGACCCTTCCAGAGTTATCTTCTACAGTGTTCTGCTTAGTGCATCTTAGTACTGCTCCTCACAAAAGAGATCAGTAACATGTTATCCTCCTCTTGGAAAGAATAACACCTCAACAAAATGGCTAAACACACTATGTCAGAAGTGCCAGAACACTTCTCATCCCAGGCCAGTTCACTGCTGAAGGTCTGACTGCCTCTGGCTGCATCAGCTGCTAGGACTGGCTGTCTTCTAGGTAACAAAACCAGATATCCTTTTGCTCAGGTGCACAGACCAGATAAATAACATTCTTTAATCTGTGACAGTTACATAAACCATAATCAAAAGCACTGATTACTTCTCTTGCCCAATACCTTGGCAACTCTGTTGTAGTTAAAGGTGACTCTGGGGTGTTTCCTGAATTTTGAAAGTTCTCAGCTTCCATGTCGTTTTCTTTTTCTTTGTCAGCTCCATTGACCCCGTGGCCTGATAAGGGGCTTTTTCCTGGTACCAATCTCATCCATTTCCTAGGAATCACCTTATTTGTTTCTTGCTTCACTTTAAAATATTTTGAGTTGTTTTTGAATAATCCTATTTCCTCCAGACTTTATGGATACTGTTTTATGCCTTTAGGGTTTTCATTAGAGTAGAAGTTATATGAGGAAGCTCTGAGGATTCTTTATGGGCTGTATGGAGTTGTTGCAGTAGTGAGCTTTTTGCTGAGCAATTCCTCCTGCAAAGAAAAGAACCTGATTAAGGTAAAGCATATTTTTTGAAAAAATTCAAACTCTAAGGAACTTTTCAGATGAGTGACAGCTCAAAACAAGGACCAGCTGGCTGATACTAACAGCAGCACAAAACACTACAGTGGCAGAACAAGAAACTCTTCTTACTGCCAACTTACTTGTCTCTTCTGCGTTTCAGGCACAACACACATCTGCTAGAAGAGCCCTGAGCAAACATTCTGTTGGCATGGAAATTAGAGCCTACGCATTTTTGTCTCCTTTAGATAGAAGGTTGGTGGTCAAATGCAGACAGAAGAAAAGTTCTTCCCACCATTTTTAGGACTTTTCAAGTATTTTGTTTCATTTCATCCATTTCTCCTCCAAATAGATGAAGATTTCTTAGCTGCCAGCAACTACACTATTGTGATGGTATTCTGCTGTGAAATGTCCTATTGTGCCAGTTGGATTCCAGTGACCAGTGGTGTACCCCAGGGATCTGTGCTAGGCCCAGTTCTATTTAACATCTTTGTTGATAACCTGGATGAGGAGATTGAGTCTACCCTGAGTAAATTAATGCATGACACCAAGTTGCAGGAGAGTGTCGATCAGCTGGAGGGATGGAATATGCTGCAGACTGACCTGGACAGGCTGGGTCAATGGGCTGAGGCCAATGGGGTAAGTTTTAACAGGGCCAAGGAAAGGATCCTACACTTTGGCCACAAGAACCCCCTGCAGCTACAGACTGGGGGAAGAGTGGCTAGACAGCAGCCTGGCAGAGAGGGACCTGGCAGTACTGGCTGACAACTGGATGAACAGGAGCCAGCAGGTGCCCAGGTGGCCCAGAAGGCCAACAGCATCAGCTGTTGATGGATGATTGAAGGATCAGCAATAGTGTGGTCAGCAGGACTAGAGAAGTAATTCTCTCCCTGTACTGGGCACTGATGAGGCCTCACCTTGTGTACTGGAGGCAGTTCTGGGGCCCTCACTTCAAGAAAGAGATTGAGGGGCTGGAGTAGGTCCAGAGGAGCAAGGAGGCTGGGAACAGGACTGGAGGGAAAGGCTGATGAGGAGAGGCTGAGGGAGCTGGGGGTGTTCAGCCAGGAGAAGAGGAGACTCAGAGGGGACCTTCTCTCTCTGCAACTCCCTGAAGGGAGGTTGTAGTAAGATGGGGTTGAGCCCTTCTTCCAGGCAACCAGTGCAAAGACAAGTGCATAGGGCCTGAAGCTGCCAGGGAAGGGTTAGGTTGGATGTTAGGAAGCCCTTCCTCACAGAAAGATTGATCAGACCCTGGAATGGACTGCCCAGGGCAGTGGTGCAGTCCCCATCCCTGGAGGTGTTTAAGGAGAGTATCATAGTATCATAGTATTACCAGGGTTGGAAGGGACCTAATAGATCATCAAGTCCAACCCCCACCACACAG